>JABUQX010072197.1:27500-31107 GCA_015478945.1 Trachelipus rathkii
GAGTTTTAATGAAAATATAAAAAATAATGCTAAGTATAATCGTCATAAATTTTTCTCCATTTCGTTGGATGTAGGGATAGCCTTTCGATGTTTTCCGATTATCGATGCATCGATAGCATTATATATATATATATATATATATATATTTTTAAAAAGTTTATATATATATATATATATATATATATATATATATATATATATATATATATATATATACTATATATATATATATATATATATATATATATATATATATAGTATTTTTTAAAAAGGTTCATAAGTTTTCGTAAGCTTAATTAAGGCTATGAGTCAACATTTCATGTTGTCGACGCAATGCATTATATATTTCTCATTTGCCCACGCAACAGTATAATTGATAACTTAGTTTGCTTTCAGTACTTTTTATGTGACAAAATATTATATATAATACAAAGTGCTCTAGGTTATCATATATTTTTAATCTGGCACCTACCGGCGAGGACCACTTCTGTGCCGTGTACCCCATGCGGGTCCACTATTTTTTTTTAATGTCCCTATGCTCTCTCTCTCTCTCTCTCTCTCTCTCTCTCTCTCTCTCTCTCTCTCTCTCTCTCTCTCTCTCTCTCTCTCTCTCTCTCTCTCTCTCTCTCTCTCTCTCTCTCTCTCTCTCTCTCTCTCTCTCTCTCTAGTATCCTTATTATCTTACGCAACGGTAATATTATTAATAAAAGAATATTTCGCTAACATTTATTCCCTTAAAAGTCTATAAATGTTATCCAAAATTCATAAATCCTTGATCACCTGAAACTGAAAACTCATTTTATTTTTCTCCAATTAATTATACTGTAACTCGAGGTCATCTAACGATATTTTTCCCTCACTTCTTTCCCTATTCATTACAAATAAGTCATACTATTGTTTTCCTTTGTAAAATTATTTTTCAAGATGTTATTTACTAAAAATATTTTTCATCAATTTCGGTAGAGATAATTTGTGAGCGCTTGTTTATGACACGCCTACCTTTACCCATCCATTTCCTATTATTTTAATGATAGGTGTAAAGAGAAATCTCATTCACAAACATCATTGCTCAATCCAAGGCCGGAGAGGGAGATAGATAATCAAAAACATAAGCACGAGCTCTCAGTGGATCCGCTATAAATGACCACTAATTAGGATAATTAAATCCAATCTTAACAGCACACACACACACACACTTCAATCCAAGTACCAAGATATTACTAGTGACATAAACATAAGGTTTAAAAGTGTTAGCATAATATAATACCCACTACCCAACAAATAAAACTATAAAACATACATTCTAATATAATTTTATATACCTATACTTCCGTCTAAGTATATAGATATCCGTCTAAACTAGTCAATATAGCATATATATACTTTTCCTAAATACTAAAGATTGTGTTGTTCGCTACGTGAGAATATGCGACAACAACTGATTGAATAAAAATATAGAGCATTATTATTATTATATTTTTTTTGTTGCGATGTATTTCCAACAAGACTTTTCCGATTTATTCAAGCTCATATTTTAGCTGCTTATAAGTTTGCCTGCTTGGTTCCTTTTACTTCTCGTATAGTATTATGGTTCTCTCTCTGGTCATTCTCTCCTTTCTCTCTCTCTCTTCTCTTCTTCTCTGTCTTCCTCTCTGTCTCTCTGTCTGCTACTCTCTCTCTCTCTCGTAACTTTTCTTCGACCAAATCCTCATCAAATATTTTTTTCACGCCAAATGTTTTTATTCTCCATTTTTCATTTTTCTTAAATTTCTTCACTGCTTGTTGCCCAATAGATTTGAAAACAATTGTTGGTCTGTGCTAACAGTTCGTTAACTAGTGGATGGTAGTATTATTATTATTATTATTATTATTATTATTGATTATTATTAATTCTTATTGATTATTATTAATTATGTATTATTATTTATGTGTTATTATTGCTTACAAAATTTTACAAAACATTTTTTTGTTCTGAAGATTTTCCCGTTGGCTGCGAATTTTTAAGGTAAAGGTGGCATCTTTGCTTGCAAAATTTTGTTGTGCTTTTTATTCCACCCTTGTTAAAAGAAATATTTTTACGAGCCCTGACTAAGCATTTTGGGGCCCTTTAGTAAGCATTTATAGTGCCTGTACAAGCATTATTACGTGCCCGCTGCACTAAGCATGGTTTTTAGCTGCTGCTGCACTAGCATTTTTTACGGCCTGGTACTGAGCATATTCTTACTTAGCCCTACAGTAAGCATTTTTTCACTGCCTGCACTAAAGCCATTTTCATCTGGCCTGCAGCTAGCATTTTTAAAGACCCTGCACCAAGCATTTTGACGCCCTGTACCAAGCATTTTGGAACGCCCTGTACCAAGCATTTTCGCTGCCCTGAACTAAGCATTCTTTTACTCCCTGCACTAAGCATTTTGACAGCCTTGTACTGAGCATTTTTAACTGCTTGCAATAGCATTTTGCACTGCCTGCGACTATGAGCATTTCACTGGCCTCCTAAGCATTTTTTTAAGAGCGCTGCACAAGCATTTTGACGTTGGCCTGTACCAGCATTGTTTGCTGCCTGCAGATAAGCATTTTCTTCCTGCGCTAAGCATTTTGACAGCATCTGTATCAAGCATTTTTACTCTCATGCATTAACCATTATAACGGTAAATAGAAGGCTGATGAACTAACTGATGAAATCCTAAGATTATTAGTAGAAAGAATAACAACCAACTATTGCTATTAACCCAATCGCTATGGTCTAAAATTTTATGACTACTGAGTTAGATACGAGAATGCATTAAATAATTTAGTTAAATAATTATAGTAAATAATTCAATGAACATGCTTTAATAATTTATTTTTATTTTAATTTGAAAAAAAAAATTAATAGATAGTAGGAAAAAGCCATTATATTATCTTTTTCGTGCTGAAATGAATGAATAGCACAGAATTTGTTCCAACCCGATTGAGTGCCAGAAATAATAAATAAGTTGATTCAAAAAGCTTAAAGAGATCCTACATATTAGTATATATATAGTATTATAGCTATATATTATGATATATATATATATATATAGTATATATATATTTCTATATATATATAGTATATATATAATTATGTATATATAGTATATAGTATAGTAATATATTTTTATAATATAGCTTATTATATACCTATATATATATTAGTATTATATATATATTATAGTATATAGTATATAATATAATATATATATATATTATAATTATATATATGAGTAATATATATAAGGTGGTGAACAACTGTAAAAAAAAAAAAAAAAAAAAAAAAAGATATTTTAAGAAAAAATATTGTATGGAATGCTTAATAAAATAGAATGGATTAGTCTACGTTCAATGTTCGTTCTTGAATATAAATTTTTTACACTTATACGTGCTTTCTAATTTTTACTGCCCTGCAATTAATAATTGTAATTAAGACACTCAAGCCATCAAAATATAAGTTACATTGAGTATTTTAGGTATTTATTTTCGATTTCTAATGGTTATTTCAATCGTAGTTAATTATTTTTATTTAACTTGTTTTTAGTATATAAAATCTTTGTTTAAATCTATTATAAATCTGTAAGTTTTGATTCCTGGT
>JABUQX010072198.1:0-10000 GCA_015478945.1 Trachelipus rathkii
ATGGTCGACACATTTCTGTTCACTCGTAAGTCAGACACACTAATCAACAATGCCAATGATCGACTATTTGGTCACAAATTAATCGAATTTAACGATTATATAATTATATATTATATATCAATATATATATATATTTTATATATATTATATATATGGTATTATATTTATATATATATATATATATATATATATATATATATATATATAATATATATATATATACGCACACTAGGGGGCTCGAGCGACGGGGAACATAGGGGGGGACGTTTTCCATACCCCGTAGGGGAGGGGCGGAGGCCCCCCCCACCAAATACCAAAGAGCGGGGTTCCCGGAGACCCTCTCCGGAGGGGGGGAAAAGTCCTACGTCGTAGTTCCCGGGAGGCCGAGAAGACCCCGACTCATGCCACGGTGCGGTATACCCTGTGGGGGTATTCTTTTAGGTTAAAAAAAAAGAGGCTATTTTATGCTCCATAGAGATAAAATAGGCTTCCTCCTTATATTACTCTAATTATTTATTACAAAATTTTAAATATATATATATATATTTATTATATATTATATATATATATATTATATTATATATATATATAGTATATATATATATATATTATATAATTATATATATATATTATATATATATAATATATAGTATATAAATATATATACTATATTATATATATATAATAATATGTATATATATATTAGAATTAAGAATAATTTTTATAATAAATAAAATTTTAATAAGTAGGAAAAAATAATCGGTAAAATAATCAATATTATGAAACGATAATACCAAATAACCTATGTCGTGTCCAAATCGTAGAACAAAAAAACGGAAGAGAAATTGGGTCGACAAATTTTTTTTACAAATGTCCAAATCGTCGACAGCACTGAACTGATAGGAAAAGGTCGACAGGAATTTTGGCATAATGTCGACACATGTTTTCCTGATCGACCTATTCCTGTGACGATTTGAGTAGATAGGTCCAAATATCGTTGTGAGTTTTTTTCTCCCTTCGAGGGACCCCTCCACCCTCCACCCTCCACCCTCCCACCGAAACAAATTATCTTTCCAAGTGGAAAGAAGAGTACGACTGCAAGTTTGGCCGACAGTGTTCTGCACCGAAATGTAAGAAAAAACGTTTCCTATCGGTAGAGCGGGAGTTCTTTCTTAGTGGAATACTGAAGAGACACAAGAGGTACAGAGATGTAGAGGTGATTGGAAGAATTTAGAGGCTCAGGAGTTTAGCAGTATAAGGAAGCTAGGATTAGAAAGTTAGGGAAAGGTCAAAAGGGTGGGCTCAAATCTCCAGGCAAATCACGACTGCGGTTAGGAAAGGCTCACATCTCCTCAAGCATGTTTTGGATAAAGGCTAAAGAAACCTATTAGAGCTGTAGTGATGAATCACTAGAAATCATCTACACTAGATGTATTATTAATTTATCTCGGTAAGAGAAGTATAGAAGAAGAATTGTGTATTCCTGTATTGGTAGTATAGATATCTTTGGAAGAATTTTAGATGACGAGGTCAATGGTAGATATGAGTATGTCTGAGAGGTAAATAAATATTAATGTTATTTAGTCTAAAATTATGGCAAGAGACCTATGTTGTTTGTCAATCTAACGAGGAGCGAATGGAAGATCAGGATCCACTTAGGCTGAGAAACTAGCGAGAGACTGCACGACGACGCGTGTCGCTCGGCCGGCGAGAAATATATTTTGGCACTACAAAACACTTTTGGTTGAAAAATGAGGACACAGCACAGAGAGGAAGTCGTGGAACAGCGTCTGGTTGATCCGGACGAAGCCTTACGGAGAGGCCTACCTTGCGCGGGAAGGAATTCGGACTGCCAGTATTGACGTGAGAGTGAATGGAGAGCGCTAGTATTGCGAGAAGCGCCGCGTGGGCTGGATCCTACGAATATTTCAGTCACATACAGTTTGGAATAGTCGAGAGTGAGTAATCCAGCTAGATATCTAGTAAAGCGTGAAGTGTTTAATTGTTAGATATATCTATTGTTTCCCGTGCTAAAGTGTAAGTACTAGATGCATATCTTTATACAAGAAGTATGGATCTTTGATATGTCCAGACGTTTTTAGTTGGCAGAGAAGGAGAGTAGACACACTTTTCATTTGAGAGAACCAATAATGGGGCAGGATAACGTGTATGTCAGCCAGCTTTATACTAGCTGTAAAATGCATCTAGAGATGTAGTTATGATACACAGTGAGACGTGATGATCGCGTGAAATCGAGGGATACATTAAAAACACACACCGATCTCTTCTTGCAGAGTCACTCACAAATGTTGTGATTATCTGAAGGAAAAATTCTGCGTATAATCATTGATCCTTGATCAAAGTAGATTGCAGATAATATGGATATTAAGTTTCCGGAACTCGTAATTTCATTCATACGATGGTCATAAATATTGGATATTATAATAGGATGACTCTATAATCCGACCAATCACAAGTAAGGGGAAGAACAATTCTCCGCATCTTTTGAGTCTTGAAGTCGTGGGTCTTATATAAATAGATGCTTTTCGTATACGGTCAGCATGTTTTCAGTTTGTGAAGTAATAATTTTTTATTGTATAAGGATAGATAATGTTTATAGCACATGATCAGATGGCGTGAGTCTAATAAATTTCGGAGGAAAGGGTCGATACCACTCTCTTGACCATAGACGCTGTAGTTCAGCCGTGTACTATTATCAATTAGCGAATGGGCCGTTTCTACTATAAGGCGAGCGCATAAATATTTTTGAGGTGTCTCTATAACCTTGTAGTGCCATAGAGACGTAGTTTATTGTCGGATGGCCACATTTGGAGTGAGGAGAACCACATGAGGTGCAGTTCATGGAACTATATCACTGTGAGATCATCTCATAGATATGATGGTTTTTATATATTTTCAGAGCGCTTTCTTGAGATTTACAAATGTGGAATTTGAGTTAACCTTTTAATATTGAGACCTAAAGTTAAGTCTATGATTAGCTATGTTTAACAAGAAGACCACTTTTTAATACTAGTGAAGAGGTCAAGTTATTCGTATCTGTAAGTGAAGTGTAACTAGGTTGTTAGTGATCTTTCTCTAGTGAGATTGAGATATTGTCAATGTACATATATATATAATAATTAATAATAATAATAATTAAAAGAATAACCTCGAATTAATTTATAATAACAAAAATACTTTGTGAAATATTTTTTAATGTTAAACATCTAAGAGTGAAATAAATATAAATATAGTAAAGTGAAATATGTATTTTAATTTATTTAAATATAAATACTTAAATATAAATGATTTTATAAATATATAACATGTATATTAGTTATAGCAGATAAGAAGAACTATTTTTAATTGATTATTTTATAACTTATTACATGGCTATAGATGATATGTAAAGCAGTAAGTAATATCAATTAAGAACAAAACTACGTTGGCAATACTAAGTCACTTGATAATGTATATGGGGTGTCTAAAGAGGGTCTGGTACCTTATTACTGATATATATTCTGATTTATTGCTTTAAGGTACTGTAAAATATATGTTTTAAATAAAATTTTCATAAAATTTTAGTAAAAGTTATTTTAAAACTTGATAGTTATAAATTTATAAACAAAAAGTATTAACAGTTAATAATAAATTCTTTGCTCAAAGATAAATTAATTAATTGATTTATTTATATAGAAGTATTTTTAGAAAACTTATTACTTTGTAATAAAAAAGATAGAGTACTGATTTTTTTATGTCATGAGTAATATATAAATGTATTCACGTGTTAATTGAAATTTATAAACCATATAAATGTTTTTATAATAAATAAATTTAGCGATTATATGTGTAAGGTGAGTGTGCGTTGAGAGTGTGTATGTGTGTTAATGTGTTAGTTGAATGTGGTGTTGAGTATGTGTGTGTGTAAAATCTGTGTGCAAAGTGTATAAAGTATTTAGCAAGGGTCTCTTTTTACTTGACTGAGTTAAAGTAGAGCATTGTCTTTTGCGTGAAGTGTATAAGATTAAGTTTCTTATATTTAGAGGCTGTTTAGATAAATTATACTTGCGTGTGATAGTGTAGAAGTGTAGTAATAGTTATAAGCGTCATGGTGTGAGTGGTAGAGGGATGTGTAGTTATATAGTATAAGTTATTAGTCTATGGCAAAATGTAAGTGTCATAGTGAATGTGGTATAATATAGTAATATATCTAAATAGAAATGTAAATAAAGTTAGTGAGTGACAGCCTAAATGTAGGTCCGATAAGTGGTAAATTGAGCAGATCTGATATGAATAAGATGGAATGTGATACATAGTTATAATACGAATGAATGATGTGTGAGTTGATGTATTGTGTGTGTGTTTGTAAGTGAGTGTGTTTGTGATGTGTGCGTTAGTAGTGTATGTGTGTTGTGTAGCGTGTGTGTGTATTAGTGTATTGATAAATATGTGTTATCTATAAATATAAAGTAATAACAATAGGCATGAAGTATAATAAAATAAAGTATAATTATAATAATAATATATAAAAATAAATATATAAAATATATAAAATATATAATATAAATATAAATAAAATATATAATAATATATAAAAATAATAAAAAAGTATTAAATATATACAAAATATATATATATCTGTAAATATATATATGAATATAACAGCAGTAAAAACCTTAGCATAAGTATAATAATCACAGTAAATAGCAAGAAAGTTAAAGTCAAGTAATATGATCGAAAGTTAAAGCAGTAAAAGCTGAAAGTTATAAGAGTAATATAACATGAGAATAAAGACAGGTAAAGCAGTAATAAATCAATAAAGCTACTACATCCTCCCCCATTCTGCACCTTGAGTGTTTAGGTCACATCCTCTATTGATTTTTACTGATGTCACTCGTCTATTATCAGGCTTAGGCTATCTGTTGTTTCGCACATGAGAATAATGTGAGTTAACATGTCATTAAATGATACTGAGTGATTGTACCTCTACAGCAAGAACATCTATATACGAGCGATGAGCTCAGATTAGTTCCACCTATACTTATCGATCGAAGATATCTATCCAGAAGCAGTTAAATCACACCGTCATATCATTCAATAAGCATACGTATCCTTTCTACTTAGTAGTAACTCGCTCACTATTCGGTGTTTTATTGCTATAACACAGCATCTAGTTAGATTTATACTCCTCGAGTATTAACTGACTATTAAGTGTATGATTGTTAAGTATGTTACCTGTAGGACTATTATATGAAAATAAGGTAATGTAGCTGTTGATGTTTAAGGTATAGCAGATTAAAATTAAGCTATTAAAATTGACCTGAAGTATTTTCTTATACTACTAAGATAAATTCATTCTGATATGTAGTATTATGTTTGAAGAGCAGAGTAATGATACAAGATCACAAGAACACCATACTCAACTCTCCCGTCGTTGATCTTATTTGTGTTAGTTACACAGTCTCTGCCGCTTTGTGAGCCGTGGTGGGTCTGATATCATCGAGATCGTATATATATCATTTATTTAACGAAATAATGTAAAATGTTATATAATATTATGTTTTTTATAATAAAAATAATGTTTAAAGTGTACCTAAAATATTAAGTAAGGGTACCTAAAATTGACCCATGGTAAAGACCAAGGGTTATGGTTCGTTATAATAAAGTGATTTATACATGTGATATATAATAGTTAAATGTAAGTTGTAAGTTTCTTTAGTAAACTTTAGTAATTGACGCAATATAAAGTGCAATTAGTTAATGAAATAATAGTTGTAAGCGGGGTGTTAGTGTAATGTGTGTGATGTTTATGTGAACACGCTAGTTCACTAATATATAATAGTGTATAATTGTAAAGTGAATCATTATAATGGGTAATAATGTAATAGTGTACATTAGTTGAATATAATAGTGTTAGTATAATGTTGATCTATAGTGGGAATTGATGGTGTATTATAAAGTGTCATTAGATGATATGTTAGTGTTATAAGTTGTCATATTAGTGAATGTGTGTATGTGTGTGTAATATTATATAAGTATATAATAAGTGTTAGTAATTTTGTAATATATTATATATATATAGTATATTAATATTTAATATCATATAATAGTGTGTGTGTTGTGTGTGGTGTGCTGATGTGTGTGTTTGATGTTGTGATGTTTAGTTGTGTGTGTGTGTGTTAGTGTGCACGGTTGAATAAAATAAGTTAGGTAATATAGATCCATACCACTAAGAAGTAATCTCATCCATGACCTCTATGTTTAGCTTACAGATATACCTACCAAAGCTAGGCATCAGTTACCTGGATGAGCTCAAAGGCGGTGTGGATAGTGAGCTTAAGTGCATAGTGAAGTTATAATATTAGGTAATAGAATTGTAGGTCTATAGGTGTGGTTACGTACTAAGGTTAATATAATATAGGTTAATGATATTAGGATTAGGTTAGGTTAGTGTTAAGGTTAGGTTATAAGGTTATGAGTAATGGTATAGTGAGTATTGCATGAGTATAAGGTGCAGGTTTTAGGCTAGGTGTATGGCTGGAGTAATAGGGATATCTCGAGACAAGGTTCACAATGTCGAAATATCTCAATGGATAGCAATCATATGGATTATATTATATATATTACTATATATTTATATAGTAAAATACAAATAAGGTTTGACATAACCAATATTCAATTTTATACTTCAGAATTAAATAAACATTTATTATTATTATCCTATATTTAAATATAATACCTACCATTCCTATTATTTATATTATCGTTTTATATATGAGATTATTTCTACTAGGCATTTATTTTTACTATTATTACTCACTATCATTTAGCCTGTAAAATATATTTCAATAATATTACTTGAAATATACTTAGAATGGGACTCGTATTATCAAATGGCGATAAGTACCATAAATATAAATAGTTATTTATATTAAATAACCAATACAAGAAATTATAAATATATTATTATTATTATTATTATTAATATTATTATTATTATTATTATTAATTATTATTATTATTATATTATTTAATTATTATTATTAATTATTATTATTATTATTAATTAGGCTTTCCACGGCACGTTTAAATTTGACCCTGATTTCAAAATATCCATTACCAGATCTCACGTTTAGATGTGTGGACTAAAGGTCATAAATTTGCCCGAGTGGTGGGTATTCGTATCCTTTCGGTGGCTATATATTTTGATTTATGAACGGAAAGAACTCGAATCGGTGAAGACGATAAGGTTTGAGGTGGTAAGGAAGTTTAAGGACAGATAAAAAGGGACGGTGGAAAATCGTGTAATGACCACGTTGGGCGCAGGTGGTGTGCTGTGTGTGTGTGTTGTGTGTGTGTGTGGTGTGTGTGTGTGTGTGTGTGTGTGTAGCTGGGTGGGGCTGAATTTTGAAAATATAGTAATTGGTTCTCGGAGAATCAATAAAATATTTGTTAAAAGTCTTTAAAACAGCGTGTTTTCGATTAAAAATATAATACTTGCCTTGAACTCTCGTTGTTTCAAGTTAAAATAATAATAATTACAACGTATGAAAGTACACCTTAGCTATTGGCCTTTCTACTTAGCGGTTCTTTGTGCGTGGTTCTTTGCTACGAATGCGACGGACTCCGCGGAACTTGTTAAAAAAACGCGACGATGGCGAAGACGATGAATTTGCGATTCATCCCGACGAACGCGACGATGAATTTGCGATTCATCCCGACGATGAATAATAAATTAACAAAAACGCTTTAAATAAAACAAAAATGGCGGACGCAAAGTCAACAAGGTTATTAACCATTAAAAAAAAAAAAAAAAAAAAAAAAAAAAAAAAAAAAAAAAAAAAAAAAAAAAAAAAAAAAAAAAAAAAAAAAAAAAAAAAAAAAAAAAAAAAATAAATAAATAAAATCATCTAAAAAAAAAAAAAAAAAAAAAACACCCAAGAAGGTAGCTGAGAAAAAAATTGGGCCCAAAAAAAGTTCAAGGTCAGGAAAAAATACCGTTGGTCAAAATGACCAGCGGTCAGTCAAGGTCAAAAAGGGGGCGGAGCTACGGTGTCCAAAATGCCTGCATTACTACTAGGGCCCTAATCAAGGAGGTGGTGTACTCAATTAACGTCCAAGCAGGACGAAGCCAAGTCCAAGGAGAGAATAGTCACATTCTCCTACCCGACCAGTTGCGAAGCTGGGACTCTATCGCTCTGTTTGGCGAGTGCTCTGTCACTCAGCTGTCGGGCGCTTTCATATAAATAAATATAAAATACCTAAAAAAATAAAAAATATACACATATACATACATAAATACACACACATATACAAACACAAATATATATAACTACCATCATTAACAATATTATCATCACTAACACTATTATTTTATCAATAATATTAATACCAATTAATTATTAACAATAATTCCATCACTAACACTAGCACTATTATCAATAACCTTAATAACACTAATTAATAACTATCACTATTGTCACTATCACTATTAGCGCTAATACCACTATTATTTCTGGATTGTACAGTACACATATGTTAAGAGGTGACGTCAGCTGCAGGTATTTTGATACGTTAATTCACCGCTGTGCAAGGGAAGACAAAAAACTGTTGGATGTTCCCAGCCCCAAGCTTTCTTAATCGAGAGTCCATTTGTGAGACTTCCTGATTCTGGTGTCAGGGTAGTACAAACTTCTATGATATAATGATCAATATTCAAGTAAAAGAAACGTTTTTAATAAATTATTCTTAATTTCTAAAATTTTCCAGACTAAACTAACATTGGGAAAATATTTTAATTCGATTTTTTTTAAAGTCTCTTCTGTCTTGAAAGTTGATCATTTCTAAGCTCAACAATTTCTTTTTTCTTTATTCCAATCTCTTCTGAGAAGATATTTTATGTCTCTTTAGATTCCTCTCTTTCTAGATGTTCTTGCTCTTTTCTTTCTGTTCCTTTTAATTATAAACACGTCTTGAACCCCCAGCGACACCAATATATATTATATATATATATATAATATATATATATATATATATATATATATATATAATATATAATATATATATATATATAATATATATATTTATATATATATTATATATATAATATATATAATTAATATATATATATATATATGGGCTTGTTCAATTATCCCGTGAAGAATGTAGCAGAAGTCAATATTTTTTTTTTTTTTACGTTACGGTAAGAAACAAAATGTGCATCAGCGGCGCGCGCCAGCGACAAAAGTTTGATTTTTTGTTTCTACATTTATATAAGTTCTGAATTTGTTTATTACATCATGTTTAGTTGAGAATTTTGTTTATTGAACACAATGGAAAGTGAAATAAATTAATAACGAGTTGTTACAACACTAATATATAATAATATATATATTATATATAATATATATATTATATATATATATATATATATATATATATATATAGTATATATATATATATATATAATATATATATATATATATATATATATATATATATATATAAATAGGCTCTGGCTTGATGTAGAGGTCTCTTCTAACGGTGAAGGCCTACACAAGTAATGATTGAAGACTTAAAATTGTTAGTTCACCAGCTACACCAGCAACGATATAGGCCACTGGATCTTTAAGTTATCTCTTTTTGTAATAAGAAACGTTCAGTTTCTTAATTATCTTTTTAGTAAGGAGCAGAACCCAAGGTTCTGCAGTAATAATATTTTAATAAATGCACAACCAAAATTCTGCATCCGAAACTCAAAGTTTATAAGTTATTTCTTTAATAAGAGGAAACACAAAGTTTCCGGTTTGTTATCTCTTTATTATTGAGTAACACAAGTAATCCAAATATTGAGTAATCCAAAATATATTATTCTTTATTCAAAAAAAGACAGTAACAAAGTTACCCTTCAGTAACAAAGTAACAAATATGCAAGAACTATATTTTTTTGGTGGAGATTTCCAAAGTAATTTTCTTGGAACACCTAACGTTGAAAATGAAA
>JABUQX010072198.1:17500-25000 GCA_015478945.1 Trachelipus rathkii
GGGCTGATGAGAACCCACATGCAATAGTTGAAAGCCGTCATCAACACCAGTTTTCATTGAATGTATGGGTCGGAATTGTTGGCGACCATTTGATAGGTCCATTCTTTTTACCAGCTAGGCTTACTGGAGACGTTTATCGCCAATTTCTTGAACATGACTTGCCTACACTACTGAAAGACGTCCCATTACAATTAAGATCGAAAATGTATTTCATGCACGACAGCGCTCCAGCTCATTTCAGTTTAGTTGCTCTTAACTATTTGAACACTGTATATCCACGCCGTTGGATAGGTCGAGGAGGTACAGAACCTTGTCCTCCGCGGTCTCCAGACCTAAATTCATTGGATTTCTTTTTGTGGGGTCACCTGAAACATTTGGTTTATACAGCAACAGTTGAAAGTCCCGAAGAATTAAGGGCTCGCATAATCGCATCTTGTGACACAATTCGGCACACACACGGTATATTTGAACGTGTCCGCCAATCAATGTGTCGCAGAATAGAGGCTTCTATGTTGCCACTGGGATGCTCATTTTCAACATTTGTTATAACCTTAGTGCACCATTGCTTCGTACTATTTCTGTTGTATATTTTCTTCTGTGCAGTAATATATGTATTCTTATAATTAAATAAATTGAATGAATTTGTTAATTACCTTTCCAAATTTAGTTTACTGTTTATTGTAACTTAATGTTTAAATAGGTTTCATCACCTTGTATCTTGGAAACGAGGCGTTTTCGGTGAAATGTTTATTGACACATATTTTCTTATATTTATGCAAGGAATATCATACTGAATTTTTTCGCAATATTAATGATACACCCTGTATATATATATATATATATATATATATATATATATATATATATATATATATATATATATATATATATATATATATATATATATATATATATATATATTTATTTTTTACTATAATAATAATAATATATATATATATATATATATATATATATATATATATATATATATATATATATATATATATATATATATATATATATAAAAAAGTAATATATTCTATTTAATTATATATAAATATATATATCTTATATAAATATATATATATATATAAATTATATATATATATATATATATATATATATATATATGTATATATATATATATATATATATATATATATGTATATATATATATATATAAATGTGTCTCACCCTGGAAAAACGGACACACATGATATATATATATATATATATATATATATATATATATATATATATATATATAATATATATATATATGTATTGCGCGCTCATGCGATATGGGGCGTTAAATCTGTTAGCCTCTGCATGCGCGCGTGGCCCTTATAAGGCGCGGGACCCAGAGTGATTGCCCAGGTCGCCCTGCCCTATAGCCGCCACTGGAGGATTGGTCAGGGGGTGGGAGGTATATATATATATATATATATATATATATCTTTTTTTACATATATATATATATATATATATATATATATATATATATATATATATATATATATATATATATATATATATATATATATATATATATATAAACTCTTCTTATATATATATATATATATATATATATATATATATATATATATATATATATATATATATATATATACCTAATAATAATATATATATATATATATATATATATTTTTTTACAGGATCCTGAACCGTACGAAGGCTGGGAAGGAATCCGTGATGCGACAAAGTTTGGACCGATTTGCTACCAGCCTTTAGAGTCAGATGTGTGGGACGTTGAGACGACTTAAAAGTTGATGACGTCATGACTTCGAATAGTGAGGTGAAATTTTTGAACAAAGACTTCGAACTAAAATCACTGAAGTTGAAGACCTTGTTAATGAAATGAAACTAAATTTAGAATCTTTTGCAAATTCTTCCAAATTTTTAAAAAGTAATTTCTTTGACACTCATTCAAATACGGAAGACGTTCAAAGTAGGAAAGAAACTTTATGATGATGAAAAAGCTCTTCAAAACCTTCAACCACGGGGAATTCTCTACTAAATTCAGATCAGCTTCCAAAATTGTGCAGTCCTTACCTTCGAAAATTTAGAGAAAAACCAGAAGTTTCATGCTTCAATTCAGATGCTAGAAAAATAAAAACTCTTCTTTTTAAAGCTAATTATATTGAAGACTTAAAACCTGTTCAGAAAAATAAAAGGAAACAAAAACTAAGAAAGATAAAGACAAATATAAACCTGCATATAAAACAAAGATTCCTTAGCCAATATACCATGGCAGAAGATTGTCTCTCCATAAATGTCTATACACCATTAGTGAGTACAATTTTTTTTATTATTTAAGATGCTTTTATAACTTATATTGTAAATCATTTATTCAAAAGGACTTTTTAAACTATTTTTTCCAAGAAAGATTCCCCATCATGCTTTAAACACTGACGCACTGCTGCCTGTCATTGTATATGTCCACGGAGGCTCATTTTACTCCAATGGAGGAAGACTTTACCCCGGAGAGAGACTAGCGGCAGAAGGAGTTGTGGTTGTGACATTTAATTACAGATTAGGTCCATTTGGTAAGTTCTCTAAATTACGTTAATAGATATAGAAAATAATAGGAAAGATGAATATAATTAGTCCATAAAATAATTTTAAAATGTTTTACAAATATCATATTAACTTTATTTCATGATTATTTTGGGTCGCTGAACTCAAAGATGATTCCCAATTTCATTGGTTAGTTCTTTTACTGAAACTTTTTCACACTTAGATTTCAAACCCATATTCTTCTTTTTCATCCCCTCTGGTTGGAAAGGCCTGAGATCTATATGAAACTCATCGCAACATTGAGAAGTCTGCAACATTTTTAAAGAGCTAAAGACCGACATCTACCGATATTCAGCAATTGAAAGTGTTTAAACTATAAAAGTGGAGAAACAGAAGAGGAAAGAGTATACAAGACTTTGCCAGTAGAGTACATGTAATAATGATTACAGTGATTAAGTCTTGAGTCAGAGAATTAGACAGAAAAACAGATTAGGTTGTGTAGATGGAATAGTTGCACAAACTCTCATCAAAGGAGGACACGCGATTAGAGAGTTCGGTAGAGCAATTTCCATAGAAATAGCGATGGTATAGGAAAAGTAATGAAAAGGTCCGATGGTAAGAAAGAAATCGGAGAGAATAAGTGAGAGTGTGAGTGTTAATAAAGTGAAAAGCCCTAGACACCATCTTTTCAAGGAGGGCTGCTAGAGTAGAACCAGATATGGGGTGCATTCCCCGAAGAAGGTCAAACAGCTCATCTATATAGAGCAAGTAACGGAGGTGACGTGAAGACATTGTGAAGAATCCTCTTAAGACTCAACCTCTTAGAAGATTGAAGAGTGAGAGAAACAATATATTCCTTCAAAGAAAAATCAGCAGAGAAGGAAATAATACTAAGAGTATTAAGAAAAGGGGAAGTTTCTAGTTGTGTGTTTGTAAAGCAGATGTTATTATTACTGTGTGCAAGAATTTGTCAAGTCGATAGATGTAGGAGTTGCATTTTTGAGGCACTAAAAGCAATAAAATATTCTCAGCCCATGACTGTCCTCCTAGCATCACCTATTTTAAGTTAAGTTCTACAACTTTCAGTGAAAGAAAAATGAAAGGTGAAATAATCGGAATAAGAGTAGAAAAGTAAAGTAATGAAAGTAAATTAAATGTAAAGTAAAGTTAATGAAAGTAATTAATGAAAAGTAGAAAAAGTTTGGGATCAAAAAGAACGCTAAGGAACATCGCATTTGAAGATTTAAGTGATGAGCGGTAATCGACTACAACTGCAGCTATAGAATTAATGGAAAGGAAAACCGAGATAAATTTGCGGAGAGGAAGATAGATAACAAAAGATTGAAGTTTAGAACTCAAAGATTTGTGAGAGACTCTATCAAAATCTTTCGATATGTCAAGCATCACAGTAAAAGATCCAGCAAAATCTCGTAAAGCAGAAGACCAGGATTCAGGGAGAAGGGAAAGAAGATCACCAGCAGAGCATTCCTTTGGGAAGTCATACTCGCGATCAGAGATAAAATCTGAAGAATTAAAATACTACCAAATCTTCCTGAAAAGTATTGATTCGAAAACTCGAAGTAACAGAGGTTAAAGTCATAGGATGATTGTTATAGGGATTTAGAGAGGGTGCCCATTCTTAGCCACATGTTGAATAAGTGAACGATTCCTGCAAGAAGGAAAGGTGAATTTGAAGCTCAGATGCAGTTACCAAGGCAGGGTACCATCTCGGTATCACAAGTCCTGAGAACCACAGGGGGTATTCCATTAGGACCAAACGTTTCCTTAATATTAAGCTTAAAGAATGCAATAATAACATCGGAAGAAATTACAACATAAGGTATGAAGGAGTTCAGAGAGATGAAGAAGGAAAAATAGCTCTGAAATTGTCTAATGTAAAATTAACGACAAAGGTTTGAGTAAAGAATTCATCTTTATTAGAAAGAAAAAGAAGAGGAAAAGAGGACGAAGTGATGTTATTGACATTTTTTTTACAAAATGTGAGGAAAAAGGATCAAAAAGCTTATTGCATTTTTTAAAGAGAAAAAAGATTTAAGAGTCACCGAGAATAGGTTTTGTCTGATTTCGGGTTGAAATTTAACTTGCATTTATTTCTGGAATTTTAAGATGTTGATAATTTCTGAAGGTTTCGTCCTTATGACAAACACCATATGAACAAACACAGTTAACTAAGATTCATTACTGACTGTTTAAGAGAATAAATGAGTGTATGCCTTAATACCAAAGAGATTCACTTATGTTATACTTTCTGCATATTCCGAGAGACCCCTCCTTCTGATATCACAGAAATATGACCCATGTCTGACCAGTCTTACAACACCAAAGGAAATATATACACACTGTTAACCGTTTTGATTTAGTATAGCATTAAACTTTTTTGTTTCGATTTTTCAAAAATATACCAACAATTTTAAATACTCTGTGAGTTCAAGTACTTTTCTTGTCATAAGGAAAAGAATTTTATTTTCTTACACATAATTACTCCGTCTAAATAGGAGTTTTATTTGTCCTTGTTGGAATTACTTCATCTTATTCTTCCTTGTTTGGAGTACTGTTCTCATATCTGGGAGAGAGCGCTCCAGTTCCACTCGTTTTTTGGATGAGCTCGAGTTCAAATCAGTAGAATCTCAAGAGAATTTACCACTCGCATTGAATCACAATAAGTGCCGTGACTTCCGTGAATTTTGTGAGGAACTTGCTTGGCAACTCCAGGCTTTCTCTACATGACGCCTCCTTCTTCCAAACTCGTCTGTTTTGTTGAATTTTTTTACCATTATTTGTCTTTTCTCCTGTATTTAATCTTTCTCAATTAAAAGCTTGTTTTCCGCCCACTTGAGAAGTTTCTATTAAGTTTGAGCTTGAATAGAACCTTTCCCGTGAGTGATGGCAAAAGTTTATATTTATTTAAAGTTTACAGTTTATACTTTCGGTATATATATATATATATATATATATATATATATATATATATATATATATATATATATATATATATATATATATATATATATATATATATATATATATATATATATATATATATATATATATATATATATATATATATATATATATATATATATATATATATATATATATATTCCGTCTCCTCTGGTGGGTAAAAGCGGGAGGCGTACAAAATTCCAGCAGAGTTAGGGTAAATTCCGAAGCGAGGTCTGATTTAAAAGCCGACATGATCCTATGCACGACATTTGAAAGTGCGCAAGACAAAGGTAGTTGGGCATATAAATAAAGGAAGTGCGTTTTAGACTTCACCAGTGAAATACATGGAAGATTGAGCATAGCTGTAAAGTCTGAGATCAGGAAGTTAGATAGAGAAGGAATGAAATTGTGTAACAATTAAAGCGTGTAACACGAACCCTTCTCAATGGAGGAGGTATGACACTGAAGAGTTCAAAAGACTAGTGTCCGTTGAATTAGCGAGAGTATAAAGAAAGTGATGAAACTATTCGATGGTCTGAAATTACCGGAGATAGTTAGTTATTGAGAGAAGGTCAGTTGATAAAATGAAAAGTGTTAGACTCCACCATTTTAGGTAGATCTGTGGGTGGAATCAATACAGATGTGTGGGGCGTACTCCTTACAGAGGCGAACCACACTCTTAAAAAGAGTAAGTAGCTGGGATTGGGTGAAGAAATTCCAAAAGTCCCTCAGAATACCCAACCATTTCGAAAGAGAAATAATGAAGTCCTTCCAATTAAGATCACGAGAAAAAAAATATAAAGGACAGACGAAGGTTTCAGCTGTGTTTTTGAAGAAGATGTAGTTGTGTGAAAAATTATGTCGAGTAGCAAGATGAAGGAATTGAGTTTTTGAGTTATTGAAAACAACCTTATTCTCAATGCCTCAATTAGAAATTAGAGAAAGGTTAGACGTAAGTTGTTCAAGGCTGTCACCTTAGCAAAACCCACTTGCTATTGGGTGGGAACATCTTTCAAAATGAAACGAGTAATGGAGGGTGATGTCATCGGCAAAGGAGTGGATAGGTGAAGAAGTAATAGAGAGAAGGACATTGTTGAAATATTGAGAAAGAGTTGGGATAGGACAGAAACCTTAGAAACACCACCATTTATATATTTAAAGGATGAACGGTGTTCGTCTACAACTGCTGCAATAAAATGGCCGGGGATAAAATCAGAGAGAGAGAGAAGGATAGATACCAAAGGAGGAAAGTTTAGAAATAAAGCTTTGTGGAAGATTCTATCGAAGACTTTCGGTATATTTTTCGCCACAGCAAAAGATTTGTCGAAATTCCGAAGTGCAGAGGATCAAGAATGGGAGAGAAGAGAAAGAAGATCACTTGTAGAACGTCTCTTACGAAAGAAATACTGGCAATTACAGATAAGATTTGAAGAACAGAACTTGCCAGATCTTTTTAGAAAAAAAGATTAAAGCGATAGGACAATAGTTTGAGAGTTGAGAGGGGTAACTTTTTGAGAGAGGTCCTTTTTTCGGTACAAGAAGAAGAAGAAGAAAAAGAAAAAAGAAGAAGAAGAAGAAGAAGAAGAAGAAGAAGAAGAAGAAGAAGAAGAAGAAGAAGAAGAAGAAGAAGAAGAAGAAGAAGAAGAAGAAGAAGAAGAAGAAGAAGAAGAAGTTGTAGTTAACATCTTTTGCAAAATATCAGAAAGGACGTGGGGAAGAGAAATCAGAAAGACTATTGTATTTTCTAAGGAGAAAAGAGATTTTAGTGGCATGGAAAATAGATTCTGAGCAATTCCGGAGTGAAAAATAAGTTGCGTGAGTTTCTGTAGTTTGAAGACAAAGGTAATTCGTGATGACAGCGCCCCCTGTGGTGAATAGCACGAAAACAAACAGAGTTAAACCAAGGTTTATTAGGTTTAGTTGAAGGGAAAGAATATGGAATGTACGACTCCATGAAAGAGAGAGAATCTCCTCGGTAATGAGTTCAGTACACGCAGA
>JABUQX010072198.1:32500-35888 GCA_015478945.1 Trachelipus rathkii
TATATATATATATATATAATATTATTATATCATATATTATATATATATATATATATATATATATAGGCCAGCATCCCAAGAGGCCAGGCATGTAACTAGAAAACTATAACATCTACAGAAAATAAATAACATTTTTGATCTCGGCAAGCAATTTCATCGAATGAAACTTAAAAAAATATATTTTATTCTAATATTTTATTAATAACTAAACGCCTTAAATATTAGGGTTGCTCTAAAAACCAAGCAGTCAGTTTTTCATTCACCTTTGAATCTCCATTAGTTTAGATAGCAAAGTTGCACATACGACTTGATTTTTCGCTTTGGAGAAAGCTATTTTTTTCTTTTTATATCCTTTTAGGGGGTTCGAGCCGACGGAGTGACAGAGGGGGGGCGAAGTCCCCCCGTCGTCCCCCCGGTAGGCCGAGAAACCCCCGACTCTTATCCATCGTTCTTGTTTAACCGTGGGATATTCTTTAATTTAAAAAACAATAATCAAACATTTGGCACCTTTGTTTGCTCAGTCGGAGTAAGCGAGCATCTTCAATTTCTCAAAAACTGTAATTCTTTCAACATTTTTAACAAATTTAATTTTTTAAAAGCGTTATTTTTTTTATTTATTTTTAATTTTGATGTGTAAAAATGTCTCATGATAAATAAAATGATATTTATTTTCGTGTACCTGTTATAGGTTTTTTTTAGTTACATGCCTGGCCTTTTCGGGATGCTCACAAATATTGATATATATATAATATAATATATATATATTTATATATATATATATATATGTATATATATATATAGTATATATATATATATTATATATATATCTGGGTTTTTTCGATATATTTATATATATATATATATATATATACAATATATATATATATATTATGGATTTGTAATTTAGGCTTGTCTCTCATAGGTCTTTTCACTCGTCGTGGCATAATGTCATGGATGTTCATTAGCTCCTTGGTCCCATTCAAAAAGACCCCATTAAAAGCGCCAGAAAATTAGCCTCAGGACTCAAATGTCCTATCCACTCCTCGGAAGGAATCGTCAATGTCTTCGCCTCGTTACAGCAGAGGCATTAAATGAGGTATGCGCGCATTTTATTATTTCTTCACTTCTATATATATATATATATATATATATATATATTATTAATTATAATATATATATTATATTATATATATAATATATTATATATATACTATATATATATATATATATATATATATATTATATATATATAATATATAATAATACATAATATACTTAGTTGGGGGTGAGGTGCGTATAATACACCGGAACAGAAAAGCAGCAGAAGACATGACGCAAGTCAAAAAAAAAAGCCCACCTCTTACGGTCCCCTTTATTGCTTTAAGTGAGAATTCTTGCTTTCAAACAATCACGAGACTGTGACGGACCCTCACTGTGGCATCTTCGTAAAATATAGGGTTTCACCAAATTGCTGGGGCCCCCAACCTATTTACCCCCCCCTCGCAAAACCCTGCCATTTCACCCTGTTATGCACCTTTCTTTTCACCTCTGCCAAACTCACATGTCTCTCCTCCAGGCATTCCTTTACTGATCAATCATTACAACTTTTTATTCCGTATCACCAGCCGGTCATTCCTGACACCACTTACCACCCATCTATACATTCAGCTTAACAAACCGACTATCATCCTCCTTTCCATTATGACAAAACCATCCCGATATACTCTCGCTTTATTCTCTCATTTACGCCCTTTCTCACATCACACAACTTCCTAATGCATTTTAATTCCTCATTTTATCTATTCTTCTTCACCACTAACACGCTCCTTAAGATTGTCATCAGAAACACATTGCACCTTATAGATCTATACATCTTAGTCCAGATCACATGTTTCACTACTTACAGTAACACAGGTAACAACATACCCTCATTGAAACCCATAGCACACTCAAGACTTAGTCCCTTTAATATCACCAAGGATTTAATGTTCACCAGCTACCTTTTCTTACCATCACAACTTTCTACTACATTGACATTCGTTTCGTTCTCATCCAACATATATCCTACAATATTTTAAACTCGGACACTTAGTTACCTTTGCACACCGTCTAATATAATTCACACCGCGGGACTCCCCTCATCGCCTATTTAATCTTACTCTTACCCTACATTTACTTTCAAACCCCTCCTTTTTGCACACCAGCCAAATCCCCGTACCAATCCTCTCAAACTCTTCAGATTCGCCAACACAAAAACCAAATCACCCGCATATGATAAGTAGATCACCCTCCACTCTCATTGCTCCCTCATTCTAACACCTTCCCTGCCACCCCTACCTTAATTCTTTTATAACCCCATCTTCATATACAAATTGAATACCAAGGAGACATGACACATCCCTGCCTCACTCTTCTATTAATATTAACAATTCATCCAACTTATTTTATTCTCCGCAAAATTCCTTCACTTTCTTCAATATATACTTTTTGATTCCATTCAAAAGGTCTACTACAATACCATATATCACTAACATTACCATTAGAGCTTCCCTATTAATCCTAGCATACGCTTGTTGCAAATCCATAAAACCTAGTACAATTTATTCTTCTTCTCTTCACTTTTTCAATCATTTGTTCAATGTAAATATTTGATCCACATCCTCTACAACTTCTAATGCACCAGTGTTCTCACCAATTAGTTTCCTCAGTCACTCGAATAATCTTTTGACCAAAATTACCAAGATATATTCTTCCTACAACACTCAATAAATTAATCCCTATAATTCCTACATACTCTTATCCCACTTCCCTCTTATATCATATGGGTACTATTCACTGCTCTCTCCAATCCCCGAACTATTACCCTCCATAAACGCTTTATTATTACTCCAAATCCTTTCAATCACAATCTCTCCTCCATTCTTATCATTTCCCCAGTAATTTCATTTATACCGCAGATTTACCATTCTTCCACTTTTCTCGCTCTACCCAATTACTCCTTCCTCACAATTTACCAATCCCCAAAATCCTATTCCAATCTTGTCACCAATCAAAACCTACACTTACATTCACCTCACTCTTCATTAATACCATGCTATGCAGATTTTCGAAGGTTTCCTCACACTCTCCTCAATCATTTCCTCAGTTCACGAAAGCACCATATATATCATTATTCAGGCAGATTCTCCTTTTTCTCATCTTAACCTTTCGCTCTTCCTTCCTGAAGAGCTTCCCTTCCCTTGTAAGGTCCCCATTCATCTCTTTCCAAACTTTTCATTTACCGCTTTTTTTTTCCTCCTACGTATACATCTTTTATATTCCCTTTTTTCCTCCTTATATAATTCCAAACATCTTACTTTGATGCCTCATCATTTACTTTTAGCCCATT
>JABUQX010072199.1:10000-43920 GCA_015478945.1 Trachelipus rathkii
AGTACTACCCAAACCTAATTTTTCTGCTGAATCGAATGATATATGTTTCATCTTTCTATGACAATTTGTTAGTGCTTTAATTAACGATAAAAGCGAACAATTAAAATGAATTATATTTTTTTTTACTAACAACATTTTAACGAGTTTTAAACTATTTCATGCGCCTTCGAATATATAAAAATATGAAAATAAAATGAATAAACAAAGGAACAAACTAACAATTGAAAATTTTTTATTGGCCCGTTTACAAAGGGTATTTCAAAAATACTGAAGATTATTTAAAAAAAAAAAATAAATAAAAAATTCCTTCAAATTTCTGTACTGTAAAATTACTAAATTGTCGTTAATGACTTTTTACCCTTCAATGATATATATATATATATATATATATATATATATATTTACGTAAAGATATTATTATATATAATATATATATATATAATAAATATAATAATATATAATATTATATAATTATATATATAATATTATATATATTTATATAATACTAGTATATATATATATTATATATATAATATATCTATATATTTATTATATATTTATATAATATATTTATATATATATATTATACTAGTTTTTATACTATATTATATATATATATATATATATATATATATTATAGTATAATATACTATGTGTGTGTGTGATGGAGACGTGTGAGCATAATTTATATATATATATATATTATATATATTATAGTTATATATATATATATACTATATATTATTATATATATATATATATATATATATATATATATATATATATCATATACATATATATATATATATATATATATAGTATATCTATATATATATATATATATATAATATATTTATATATATTATATATTTAAAAATATATATATATATATATATATATATATATATATATATATATATATATATATATATATATTATTATTATATATATATATATATATATATATATATATTTATATATACGTAATATGATATATATATATATATATTATATATATATATATATATACTATATATAGTATATATATATATATATTTATATTATATATATATATATATATATCTGTGTTCGCATGTTTGTGTGTGCAGAAAATCTACAGTATGTATTTAATAAAAGAAATCTTTTTTTTATTAATTAATTATTTAAAAACTTTAACCCTTTCTTTACCGCATGGAAAAGCCGAATGTGCTTCAGATAGATACGAAATTATAATATATTATATATATATATATATATATATATATATAATATATATATTATATATATATATATATATATTAATATATATATATATCTATATATATATATATTAATAGATATTATTTACATATATTATATATATATACTATATATATATTATAATATCTATATTTATATATATATTATATTTAATATTATATTAATATTAATAATATTATATATATATATATATATATAATATATATATATATATTATATATATATATATAGTAATTTGACTAAAGATTCTTGTGAAATTTCCTGAACTTGTTTTCTAACTTAAGAGAAACTTTGAAATTTATACAGTATAGCCTATAGGCAAGCATATATTATATATATTATAACCAAAAATAATTTAATCAAATATAGTAGTAAATAATATATATTATATATATATATATATACATATTATATATATATATTTATATATATATATATATATATATTATATTATATATATATATATATATATATATATATATATATATATATATATATATATATATATATATATATATATATAATATACACAAATTCATGTTCAAATTAATCGCACAAGTAGGAAAATATGACGTCTTGTTCGTAAGTATGTTCCAATCCGATTGAATTCAGCTTAAGTAGTAGAGAATCACATTTCTTCAAGAATCGTACGTCGCATTGCAACAGCATCTCTATACCTAATATTTCAGACAGCATGGATAGGTCAAGTCATTTAACATGAGTCGAGTTTGTAAGAATATCCTCCAAATAGAAGAAGGAAGTAGTACGAAATATGTGGCGAATTTACTCGGTGTGCATCATCCACGATAAATAGATTTGCTAACGAGTTCCGTGAAACTTGATCGCAATGTAGACTTCACTGACAGGGAAGGAAAAAGGTTATGACTGCAAATGATAAGCGATATTTGTGACTGAGAGTGTTGTGAAACAGAGGGTTCACTAGTACTGATTTTCGGAATGACCTCGCGACAGCAGGGAATGTGCGAATTTCAACAGTGTATGTCAGACGACGACTTTATGAAGCTGATCTGGCAAGTAGGAGGGCTGCCACCTCGCCAATGCTCATCGGTTCACTGGGAATCACGCACATTGGACCTTCGAAGACTGGAAGAGTGGACTGTACACAGATGGAACCCGGATATGCTCGAGATCTACAGATGGTTTTGAAAGAGTATGGCATAAATGTAGTAAAATTTTTAATGCATGCGATATCGCACCAAGGGAGTCGTTTGGAAGGGATCTAAAATGTTCTGGGACAGTATTTGCTTCGACGCTTTACAAACCTTGACCTAAATCACCAGAGGTCCTCGAATGCACCATACTACATGAAACATATACTATAGGACCATGTTATACCTTTTGTCACGTTCTTAGAGAATCCCCTCCACCTTATGCATGATAATGCTTACCCACACATTGCAAGGACGATTTCAAACTACATATACATTATTGATGTACAGGTGATGGACTGGCCCCCGCTAGCCCTGACCTAAACCCCATCGAACACCATTGGGTGCGCCTAAAGAGAACTGTTCGACGATCTGCGCCTGCACCTCTTACGTCCATGAGCTGGAACTAGCTGTGACTGCCGTATGGGATAATATACCCATGAATACATTTAGAACCTCATAGTGAGCTAATCTCGACATATACATACTGGTTCCTCTTTTTCACGTCCTTTCTGACAATTTCCCAAAAATATTAACTCTAACTTCCTTCTTCATCTCTCCTCCTCTAGTATCTTCCGACCACAACTTCCGTTTTACCTTCCGCAAACCCTTAAATCCTTCCTCAAACCTTTGCTTCAAACCTTGCTTCAAACCTTGCTTCAAACCTTGCTTCAAAGGTTCTTCAATACTTGCTTCAAACCTCCTTCACAACCTACCTCCAGCTCATTTATATCTAATATAATAGTTTCTACTAAAGAGGATATTTCTGCTACCCTTGAGCTTAACACTAAGAAGAAGTACGGTCTCCATCAGGGTATTCCTTATGTGGGTTTTCAAAACTAGTACTTCCGAGCTGGCACTCTGACTTGTTAAGCTATTCCGAATTTGTCTTTCAACTTTGACCTTCCCTTCTTGTCAGGAACGTGAGCTCGTTCAACGTGCCGAAAAAAGGGAACACCTCTCAACCATTGAAACAACGTGCTAACTCTTTAATTTCTGATGTTTCTAAAGTTTTCAAATTTACCCTTAGTGGAAAGATTTGAAATTTCTCAGATCTTCAAATTTTGTCTCTGATTGCTAGTATGATTTTCGCGAGAAGTTTTCTTCTGGTGATCTTCTTTCTGGTCCTCTTTCCTTCTGCATTTCGGTGAATCTTTTGCTTTGGCGCTGAGTAATATATATATATATATATTATATATATATATAAAATATATAATATATTATATAATTATATATATAATATATATTATATAATATATAATATATATATATTTTTAAAAGTTCACACCTCACGGCAAGATAGCCCCTATTCTAGAAGGGACCGAACTTTTCTAGGTAATTTCACTCTAGGATCCGACTATGGCATCGAACCTGACGCCCTTCCATGCGATTCTGTCGCTCTACCGATTAAAGCCACTAGCGAGCGTATGGATGAAAGTCTTCAATAAAATCTGGCACAAAGATTTGATTTCTGAACTTCCCTCTTTCGCTATCCATCCTTCTCTCTGATTTTCTTTCCGGTCGTTCTATTATAACAACTGTCGTAGACAGCCACAGTTCATCCTTTAAATCAAATAAATGGTGGTGTTCCTCAGGGTTCTGTTCTATCCCCAACTCTCTTTCTACTTTTCATTAATGACCTTATCTCTATTTCTTCATCCCATTTCCACTTCTATACCGAAGACTTTACCTTTCATTACTCACTTCATTTTGATAGACGTTCCTCCCACCAACAATTAGCTCACGCTAGAAGGGCATCCTCGAAGCAACTAACCTCAGATTCTTTTCGAATTTCTAAATAAGGTATTGAGAAAAAGGTTGTTTTCAGTGCCTCAAGAACTCAGTTCCATTATTTTTCTATTCGACGTAATCAACCACACAACTATAGCATCTGTTTCGAGAACACATTTTTCAAACCTTCGTCTGTCTTTAATAAGCTTTCGCTTCTTTGAAGCCTCGTTCGGATCGTCCAAAAGGAAAGGCTACGATGGTTCTAATGAAGCTCTGTGAGTTGGATGTTTTGAAGCGTCATCAGAATTTTTTCACGCCGCCCCACTTGCTTGCTTTTTATAGTGATGCTCCTCGCCCCTGTATGGAGTATGCTTCACAAATATCGGGTGGGTGGGTTTCACTCAAACACTCACTCTCACTACTAACTCTTTCTCTCTCTCAAACACTCACCCTCACTAACTCTCTTTCTCGAACACTCACTCTCACTAACTCTCTCTCAAACACTCGCTCTCACTAACTCTCTCTCAAACACTCACTCTCACTAACTTTTTTTTAACACTCACTCTCACTAACTCTCCCTCAAACACTCACTCTCACTAACTCTCTTCTCGAACACTCACTCTCACTAACCCTCTCTCAAACACTCACTCTCACTAACACTCTCTCAAACACTCACTCTCACTAACACTCTCTCAAACACTCACTCTCACTAACTCTCTCTCTCTCTCTCTCCAGTCTTTTTCTACTCTTCGAATTGTTGCGCAATTCTCTTTATTTTACCCTATTGCAACGAACACTCTTCTAAACTCTACAGTCGCATTATTCCTCCTTTGAGTTTGGCTCGTGTGACACGTCATTCCACACAATCTCATCCTTTCTCTGTCCAACTTTTTGACTTCAAATTTAAACTTTATTTATATATTAATATATATATATATATATAATTATATATTATATATTATATTATATATATAATAGATATATATATATATATATTTATATATATAATATATATATATATATATTAATTATATATATATACACACACATACTTTCAAACCACCTTGTATCTGGCTTATCGCCGTAAAATTAATTTACTTCAGAACGCCCCCCCTCAACTCTGTGGAATTAAATATCCCTTTGGATCCTTTTCCTACCATTGAATATAAAAAAAATAACTAGCTGTCATCAGATCCAGATTTGTGTTACCACATTAATAATTCCTACATTAAAAATAGACTTCATTACGTACCATTACGGAAGTTGTCCCAGTTTGCATTTCCTAGTATAAACGCGTTTATTCAGAAATAACGAATTACGTTCTCTCAACATGGTGTCTTCTATAAAATCGTCATCCTCATTGCATAGACATGCACCGTGTGTCTATCACACCAAAAATCCTGGCGACAGTAAGCCGATGACCATATTCTATGGGAGCATAAAATTCATCAGGCTTTATATTATATATTATATATATATATATATAAATATATATATATATTATAATATATATATATATATATATATATAATATATATATATATATAATATATATATCTAATTATATATATATATATCTTTAAAAAAATTATTTTATATAGATTCTAAACCCTAATATAATCTACTTATTAATATATTGACTTCAGTATTTCTTATTTTTATTATTATTAATATTTTTTATTGTTATTAATGCATTATTATTATTTGATTATATTATTAGATAATATTAATTAAAAGTAATGATAGTCATACATAATATGATCACACCAAAATATTAATAATATGTTAATAATTAAAAAAAAATATATAATAATAACAATAAAAAAAATAAACCTGTACTATAAGGATACACGTACACTATTAATATTTATATAATACTATACTAATATTATTAGGATATATTAAAGGAAGATGGATGTATTGATACTGAGATAAGGGTGATACGGTGATTATGATGATGATGATAATAATTATAAAATAATTAATGATAACAATAAGAATAATAATAAATTAATAAATAATAATAATAAGTAATAATAATAATAATAATAATTAATATAATAATAATAATAAATAATAATAATAATAATAATAATAATAATAATAATAATAATAATAATAATAATAATAATGATAAACAAGATTTTAATAATAATAATAATAATAATAATAGATAATAATAATAATAATAATAATAATAATAATAATAATAATAATTAATAATAATATTAATAATAATAATAATAATAATAATAATAATAATAATAATAATAATAATAATAAATAATAATAATAATAATAATAATAATAATAATATAATAATTAATAATAATAATAATAATAATAATAACAAATAATTAAAATAAAAAAAATTAATAATAATAATAAAATGATAATAATAATAATAATAAAATTATAACAATAATAAATACTAATAATAATCATAATAATAATAATAATAATAATAATAATAATAATAATAATAATAATAATAATAATAATAATAATAATAATAATAATAATAATAATAATAATTAATATAAACTAAAGTATCAAAATAAAAAAATTAAAGCCGATTTATATATCATGAAGTTCATAAAATTTTCAATTACGGAATTTTCAAATTTATAATGTATAATTATCTTCTCTCAAGAAGAAAGACAAATTATTAAATACGCTTAAAAAATAATGATCAATATTGATAAGGAAAAAAAAAGAAAAAGCAGACTTGCTTCTGCGTGAAGCTTATATAAAAGACCTAGATTACGTCCTCCCCTGTTTCAAGGCTTTATATCTTTCGGTTGAGTTTTATGCATTAGATTTATGCGAGAGTAATGCCAGGATTTCTAAATTTTGATTATATAACCAATTATTCTCACATATCAAATAAACAAAATATGCGCACACATATAGATTTAGTGTAAGACTTATATATATAATATATATATATACTTATATATTTATTATTAATATATATATAATAATAATATATACTATAGATATATATAATATATATATATAATATATATATATTATAAATATATATATATATATATATATATAATATTTATATATTATATATATATATATATATATATATATATATATATAGAATATATATTATATTATATATATATATATATATATATATATATATATATATATATATATATATATTTTAGTGTTAGAGAATTAATAATATCTTACACCAAAGAGAGTTGATTGATGTGAAGAAAGAGTAAATGAGAGAATAAAGAAAGTACATTGATATATTTGGTCAGTGGAAGTTGAATGATATGTGCTGGGATCGACCGCTGCGGAGACGAAAAAAGTGATTCATCCACTAAAGGAATGCCTGGAGGAGAGAACTGTGTTTGGCAGAGGCGAGAGAAAAAGTGCATAATAGAGTGCAATGCGGTCGAGTCATTTATGATATACTATGGCCTACCTGGGCCAAGATGAATCACTTTACGAGCTCCATTAGAGGTTTTCCACAGTCACGTGAACCCTAGTGTCATTTTCTACTGCGATGAGCTCTCATTAAGGTAATAAAGGGGGAGTAAGCTGGGAATTCTTTATCGACTGTTCAATATTCTCAACATTTTCTGTTTCCAGTGCAGTGACGCACCTAACCCCCAGCCCAAGGGAAGAAGTGGATTGATGCATATTGATGATGAGATGATGATGATATATAGTTTTATCGCTTACATATATAAAAATATATTAATATATTATATATATTAATATAATATAAATTATAGTAATATAATATATAATATATAGAATATATGAATATTATATTATTATGAGTGACCAGAGCTGAATACTGGAATTTCAGCAGATACCAATACCAATACCAATACTTTCATTATGCTACTGCAATATCAATACAATACCGATTACGAATAATCGGAATACAATGTTTGGGTAAATTTTTAGTACGAAAAAGACCCCCTATCAGACACAAATAGGATCGCATGTAAAAAACTTTGTTCTTTTAGCATATAATTCGTTGATCTGTAGATAATCTGACCAATTTATGATAAATTTTGCTTAACTGTTACTGTGTCAGTGTAAGAATAACGTTAATATGTTTGTAGAGATATGCTTGAAAAAAGTAGAAATAGGTAACGTTTTGCATTGCAATGTTAGTTACTTACTGTGTGAAGTGATAAACTTTGTGTAATGTATAACAGTTTATTTCGTGTGTAATTGTGTGAGGTTATTTATACATTTTTTTTAGGTCTATGAAAAGACATTTTGGAAGTGATTACGAAAGTTTTTTTCATCAGAGTAAAATTGTTGATGTGATATAAATAAAATATAAAACAAAAAAAGGGTTTTGATAAATTTAGTTAAATATACCATGTTAATATAAATAACAGTGTTATTTAAGAGATAGCATGACATAGTAAGTGAATAGTACGTCTTGTGCCTATGTTAGTTACTTTTCTTTGTTAATGTGAAACTTTGAACGTTAACAGTTTATCATGTTAAGACTTGTCAGTTTGTCGTCTGTGGTTATATTCATAGTTCAGATTATGCTAAAGTAAGCTTTATTAATGGTGAAAACTTTTTACTTAGCATATAACATTCGTTGTTCAGTGTATAAAAAAAATTTGTTTCCTTTTTATTTTATCCAAAATTATACTCGAAAAATGACACTAGATCAATAATCAATAGATCAATAGATCAATAGATCACGCATGGAGATGCTGGTTGGATGATGTTTGATTTACTGATTTACTGATTTAGGATATGAAAACATGACAATTTACTAAAAAATATGACTTGAATCAATAGTATAATAGATCACAGGCGGATGGTATGGTGACAGGATGTAGGTTGGTGTTATTTACTGATTTAGGGTATGTAAAACATGACAACTTTACTAAAAAATATGACTTTATTAAAAATATCAAATAATCAATAGATCAATAGGATTAATAGACAGGATGGATAGGAGGGTGCTGATTATTTGATTACCGATTTACTGATTTAATGCTTTAGGTATGTAAATGACATTTTACTAAATTATTTGACTATAATGAATTAGATCAATAGTAATCATAATCAATAGATCAAAATTATCAATAGATCACGAAGGGTGGGGGAGGTCAGTTTGATTTACTGATTACTGATTTACTGTTTAGGATATGTAAAACACGACAATTTACTAAAAAAACTATACTATAATCAAATAGATCATAGATCACGAAAGATCATCTAGGAGCTGTTGATTTACTGATTTACTTATTTACTGCTTTAGGGTATGTAAAAACTTAAATTTATAAATTATAAACATAAAAAGAAAAAGAAATTTTATTTATTTATTATTTAATTATTATATTTTTTTCTTGATGGTTCTGAAAAACCATCATTTTCGAAATCTACGAACTCGATACATAAATAAGCGATACCAAACCATATGTTGTTTATACGAATTTTATAACTCGATACAGCATCGGCTCACACTGAGCGTAGACTCCAACACCTCTACTCTGATCCTCCTCAGACTCCTCTTCCTCATTCTTCTTCCTCCTCCTTCTCCTCTTCTCCTCTTCTCCTCTTTTCCTCCTGTAATTTTCTTCTTTTTTTCAGCTGAGACCCCCCCCCGGAGGGGGGGGTCTCTAGACTCCGAAGTCGAATCCGACTCCAACTCCGTCTCCGACTCCGAATCCGAATCCTTCTCCAAGTTTCAGATCTTCTATGATTATTTTAATTTTTAGGGGCAGCGTCCCCCCTCCTAGTTACGGGCGGGGACATATAAAGATTAGTGTCTCGAAGACTTATACTGTGATCTTATTACGTCTCGATAAGCATAGATAATTTCACAAAAAGATAAAGTAAAACTGGCTGATACGCAAGAGAACGTTAATCTCGTTCTCCGAGAAGATTTACCGTCATCATATAGCTCACATCAAAATTTTAGCCGAACGTAACGCCTAACATGGTTTTCAGCCGATTTGACCTTGGCGCTAAGATGTGCAGCACCTCTTAGGGTCACCTTACGGTTCACCAAAACTCGCCTGTATCCCCTTTCGATTGGGTATCGTTAAGCCTAATCTTCGCTCGCTCGGAAGCCGCAACAAGGGCTTAGCGACATATTTGAAATTTCGCTTGTATCGAGCTTAATACCTCAATAGATTAAATTCTAAGTTCAGACAGATACCTCTTCCTCCTATCGAAAAGGGTGTAGCTGTTCATCTGCGTCATTACTACTAATACCTCTCTAGCTTCACTCCACTATTAAAATTAAATCAATAATTTTCAATTCAATTTATTCCTACACGCGTTTTAATATCGTCATATTTATGTTTGATTGCATACAGATGCTATTACAAACAACACATATCATTAATGCTTGCCACAGAGTTTAACTATTTATCCTATCTTACACCTGTTTCATGTCCACAAATTCTAAATACAATTTATTCTTCTTCTCTCTCATTTTCTCAATCATTTGTTTCAATGTAAAAATTTGATCCACACATCATCTTCCACTTCTAAATCACCAATCAGTCATTCAGTCTTTCGACGTACTCTTTCAACCAAAATACCAGCATATATGTATCTTCCCTACAACACTCAATAAACTAATTCTCTTATAGTTTTACAGTTCCTCTTATCCCCCTTACCCTTATATAAAGGTAATATTACTGTTCTCCTCCAATCTCTTGAAACTATACCCTCCAAAACGCTTTGTTACACAACTTCTAAATCCATTCAATCACCATCTCGCCTCCATTCCGGATCCTTTCACCAGTAATTCCGTCTATGCCTGCAGATTTACCATTCTTAAACTTTCTAACCCTACCGATTACCTAATCCCTACTAATTACCTCATCCCCCAAAATACATATTTATTCTTGCACCATCAAACCCACACACACATTATTGTCAATGTTATGCATATTTTTAAAGTGTTCCCTCCGCACTCTACTCCTATCGTATATATACTGTATATATTAGTTATGAAAACACCATCCCTATTCTATATTCCATGCAGATTCCCCTTACTCTCATTCTTAACTTTTTGCGCTTCCTTCCAGAAAAGCTTCCTATTCATCCTTCTTCCAAACTGTTCATTTACCTCATTTTTCCTCCTACGTAGGCAACTTTAAGTCAACCTTTTCCCTCCTTATTCAATTCAAAACATCTTTCTTTTGAGAGCTCATCATTTGCTTTTAACACATTCAACCACGCTTTTTTTTTACTTTTAACCACTTGCACCAATCACCTTTTCCTTTCACAGTTTACTGTTGGGATTCTTACTTAATACTTTTACACATTCACATACTTCTTTTGCTCTACTAACAAAGGCTTCCTTCATTTGTGTCCAGATTTCTTCAGTTTCATCTAATTTACATTCAACTGCTTTATTTCCAAGCGCTCTTAAATACTTTTCCCTCTTACCTTGTTCACTTAACTTCTCACTCTTAATTCTTTCCACTTCCTTTCTTACCTCTTTCCTCTCCATCCAAGCCCCCACTTATAAAAACAAAATAATGATCCGATAACCCCATCCCCAGCTGCCTCACTGACTTACCATCCATCTCGTACTTCAACATCTCCTTCTTCACCAACACAAAATCAATCATACTTTTCACATCGATACCATCTCTACTTATACCAGCTCTAGTATACTTATGAATACTCTTGTGTATAAAGAAAGTATAACTGACACACAACCTCTTTCCTCATAGAAATCAATCACCATCACACCCTTCACATTTTCTCCCGTCACCCCAAATTTACCTGTTATACCATCCTTTTTCTGATCACCTATCCAACCATTTAGATCTCCCAACACAATCACTCTGAAGCTCCTATTCTCCCCATCTAAAACATCATTCAGATTATTCCAGCAAGTCGCACTCTCCTTAACATCATCCTCCACTCAGTTAGACCACATGTTACAACCACACATACATTGACCTTTTCAAACTCAAATTTTCCGAAGAACTCATAAAGCTCATTGATTTTGGATGGTTTAAAAATGTCACTCATCAAAATTCAACCCTCCCTCCCTCTCATTCCCCTCCGCACCAGCACACACACATTTCACAGCACACCACTCATATTCACCCTTCCTTTCAACTTTGTTTCAGTCAGAGCGAGAAAATCAAAATTACCCTTCCTAAATACATTAATCACCACTCTCTTCTTCTCCTCGGCATTTATCCCTCTGACATTCCATGTTCCCAAACGATTAATACAATTTCGCCAAAAGATACATGGTCGCTTATTGAGATCACGACCAGTCCGAGGCTGCAATATCATACCTAGCAAGAAAGTAAATGGTAATGGGGCACCTAAACCCAACTACTACTGTCCCTTTAGTCCCCTTCTACGATACGCAGAGCATAAGCTGTAGGCAATTCTTTCTCCCCCACATTACATAAGGTAATTTCTGAAAGGTGTTGACTGTAACAGAAGTGTGTATATGAACGCAAAAGAGAAAGGCAAACCATTGGCACGGAATGCATTGAAATACTTTTCTTTTTTTTTTTCCAAAAACACATAAGCCCCAAGGGAGGTATTACTTCGCTTCGATTGCCTACTCTCCACTATAAAAAAATATATATATTATATATATATATATATAATACTATATATACTATATATATATATATATATATATATATACAATATATATATACTATATATATATATATATATATATATAAATATAATATATATATATATATATATATAATTATACATATATATATATAATTGATATTAAACTCTTGTAAAAATTTTAATTTATGTTCTTATTATGCTTAAGATTTGCCGAGCAAATTAGCATAGTCGGAAAGGAAATAATAATAAACCCGTCCTGTTAGATACTTCATCATTCAGATTAAAATTTCATCAATGAAAAGTGTCAAAAGAAATAGATCTCATTCAAGATACTCTCTCCAGAACTCCTCCAAACTTAAAAAACGCAGTTTCGGCAAGAGAGGTAAATTTCAAGAAAGGCTGCGACTCTAATTTCGATCACAAATTTTCTCTAAAAGAAGATCAGGCAGGTGTAAACCGCTGGAATGTCCTGACTACCATTCACCCCGAGAGTATACCCAAAAGAAGGACTTTTGTGCTTCTTTCACTATCTGTTAAATAAATTCATCGTTTGAAATATGGATTTTTAAATTACAATCATCCTCTTATAAAAGAAACCATTAACTTAGCAAGTTTTACCATATATAATTGGTAAACCCGGAGAAGAACGCCCAGAACTTCAATCAGCCCCTCTAAAAACAAAGAAAAAAAAACAAAATGAAGAAAAAGAAAAAAAACTACATTACTTTAAAATCCCCCAATCAAAACACTCGAGAGATGACTAAGCAAACTAACATTATCGATACTGGACTTCAATTTTCATTTCTAATTTTGGAATATGGTCTTCACCTTTTCACAACTATCACACCTCGAGGATTCATCGCTTGACATAGCAAAAATTTCCTTCTTCGGCATGGATTCTTTTCATTCAAGTTTTGATTATGGCGAAAACTCAGTTTTGGGTATTCCACTACGACTCTGATTCCTATTTCGAATTCTAAATGTTCTGTGACCACTCCCTTTCATGTATGAAGAAATTTTTCAAATAAAGACCTAAATTCAAGCAACTTCGGTCTCTACATATGTTAAGCAATGTTTCTCTCGTAACTACAGCTTGAAACTATTTTCCTGCGCATTGATCAAATCATGATACATAGAAACCCCTTATACTGGACCTTTCCTTCGATTCAACGGTTCCGATCGATGTGGCCTATTAACTTGTGAATAATTCAATGGTTTCATCCCAATATAAAAACGAACCAATTTTTTTTATTTTGTAAAAAAAAAAAAAACATTTAAATTTTCTATGTTTGTTATATCTAACGATATAATCAAATATGCTTGGTGTTAAATCACCTTTTATTTTCGTGTATATATAAAATTATGTTATGGTATTTTATGGATTCAAAATTTGGTATATATGTTTTAGATCTTCGGATGTAACCAGTATGCTCGTATTTGAATATTCTTTATTTCATGTATACTATTTTTCCTTCAATGTTTGTATGTCTACTTATTTCTTTGGACATAATTAGATATGCTTGCATTTGAAATATTTAACTTTTAGTTTTTATTATTATTTTACTTTCATTATTATTTTCATGATGATCATTGTCAAATGCCCCCAAATATGTATACATTTGAATGGTTAATTTATACTTCGCATAATATTATAACATACTTTCTCACTCCGTTTTTAGCGCGGGAAGTAATGTAATAGCACTCATTATAACTGTAAAATATTTTTAATTTATGCGTACTTATGCTAAGATTTGCGCGAGCAAAATTTTAGCATAAGTCGAAATGAAATAATATATAAACCCGTCCTGTTGGGATACTCTTCAGTCAGATTAAATTAACAATAAGAAGAATCAGAAGAAATAAATCTCACTCAAGATACTCTCCAGAATCCTCCGAACTTAAAACGCAGCTTTCGGCAAGAGAGGTAAATTTCAAGGAAGGGCTGCGACTCAGAATTTCGATCACAAATTTTCGCAAAAAGAAGAGTCAGGGCAAGGGTGGTAAACGCGCTGGAAAGTCCTCGTGACTTACTAATTCCTATGAGAGAGAATCCTTCAACAGAAGGAACTTTTGCTTACTCTTTATACATTCATGCAATTCTTTATTTATGTGAATAAATACTCATTCAAAGATATGGATTTTAAATTGCTACAACCTCTTAATTAGTGCTTCTCACAAAAGAAGCCCCAATATAGCAAGTCTTCCTATATATATATTAATATAATATATAATATATTAAATATATATATATATATATATTAATATATATATATATATAATATATATATATACTATAATATATATATATATAATAGATATATTATATATATATATATAATAATATATATATAATATTTCAGATCAAACTCATTAATGTTTTTCTCTGCAATTGCCACAGTATGACAAAACTTAATGCTTCTGTTATTTGTTATCTCATACTTCCACAAAGATTTTTGATTATTAATGATGTTTCAATTGTCTATAAATTATTTCATTTTTAAATTATTAATGCTTTTACTAAACCACGTCACGTACAGGTGAAACAGTAAAAGCCTAATATACTATATAATACTATATCTCTATATATATTACTAAAATATATATAAAATATTATACGTACTATTACTTATATATATATTTATCCTTCTAATAATAATTTATTATATTCCCATTATTTTAATATCACTGATATTACTATTATACTTTATCTTATTATACTATATATATATATCATATTACTTACTATCTATATTACTATATACACATATCTCTAATTCATATAACTGAATACGTAGAACTCTCCTCTTTACCCCTACGCCAAGGGCAGGGCCTTTCATAGGCTAGGTTGAGCTCGAAAAATAACAAAAAAGGGAATCTTAAATCCAAAGAAATCACCCTTGCCCTAATAGTATTTATACATTTAGGTTGCTCGTCATAGAGCGTTCGTGTCTTCAAGAGAGGAATATTGAATACATCAGGAAAAACAGATGAGTCGTCCGAGGAGTTTTCCACAAAAACAGTATCTGCGGCTTGGATAAAAGTACAGTAAGGAAACAAATCCGAAGTGAGCCTGAGTCTCAATATTTACTAAATATTTCATGGTTAGAGGCAAATACAATGTCTGTTCATTGCCTCAACAATTCAATATTGTTTAACGTGGAAACGTACCAACTATTGTTGAATCGTGAACTTGGAAATGAAAGGTGCAGGTTAATTTCCCTTTTGAAACACTCCAGTCCCGTTCTCTCCACACTACCAATAGTTAGGAAACAGAGTCTTTAGGTTGAAGTCAATGTCAACGTTCCGAAAGTTATAAAAGAGAATTGATCAGAGATTCAGAACAAATAGTCTTATCGCTTTTAACCCTACTCTTCCTACAGAATGTTGAATTCGTACGCAACACCAGACCGTACCAACATTGTAGATCATATAGTACTACTTCGACATTCCTCGTTGAAAAAAGACCCTTGGACATTTTCTGGAGTAACTGTGACATAGAAGAATCAATTCATTCGCCCATGATTTTAACAGAATTTCCTCATCTTAATTTGAGTGCCGACGCTATTAGACAATTTAATGTTATTATCAGAAAAGTCACCAAAGATACCAATTCTTCCATTATTATGTTTTAGTCCCAAGAAAATTTTATGTCTTATGTTACTGAAAGGCGTGAAACTTGAGTACGCCAGCGTCGAAAAGGAATAGAAAAGATTGGGTTAGGTTGTTCTACGTATTCACGAAAGGAATATTGTTCACACAAATCAAGAAGTTTAATCGTCTTGAAAGACTTAAAAGTCTGCACATAAGGTTGTGTCGGATTACCCATTACCACTGCAGTAAAATTCCAACAAGATAGGCAATCAAATTTGGAATCTTAAAGCTATATGGCGCAGATGTGCTAATTCCCTTAGATTGCCAAAAGAGGTTTTCGCAGTACTTTGAATTGAAGTGGAACAATGGTTTAGCATTTTACATAGTCGGCAGAGAGAGTACGTAAAGTTAGTAAGCTTGTTAAATACCTTAAGAAGAGTAGCTGACAAGAAAGTTTGGGTTACTTCTATCCAATAATGAGAGCTCGAAATAGAGAACGTGATCCTGAAAAAAAAACATAGATATAGAGACAATCAATATAGTGAAGGTAGGATAATCAAAAAGGAAAGTAAGTAGCTGAGAGAGTAGCTACGAGTGCAATACCCGAATGAAAGCCATAGTTATGTCCAGTGCTGCAGCACAAAGACTACTCCGTAGTCCCTACCATGGCAGAATCAGATCATATAGATCAGTGTATGATAGAAAAGTAATGTCATCTTCCAAACGTACAGTGTATACGCAAAAAAGGTAACCCATTGAAAGAAAAATGTATGAATTTCACGTTAAATTAAAATATGCTCACAGGTACAATCTGAGAAGACAAAGGATGCTCGTTCATAGTAGTAATTAGTATTCCACTGACACTACTTAAGTCATTCATCCTTACTTTTTGAGAACGATAGTAAAAATAGATAGCGATATCAACCACATTATCATACATCACTAACCCACAAACTGCCACTACGACACCCACATCAAACACACACATAATAATTATATATATATATCATTATCTATATATATATCTAATCTCTCACTCCATCATAATATATTACCTTTTCTATTATTTATATATATTATTCTAAACTATCATATTTAATTTCTGAGGCAACAACTCACTCTTATATCACTATATATACTATATTACTAGTATAAACAAAGGTCTTACACAATAATATATATAATATTATTCTATATATATACATTTCTATTAATATATTATATATTATATATATATATATTATATAATATATGTATATATATAATATAGTTATAAATAATAATATTATTATTGTTATTATATATGAATACATATATATATATTCATATAATATATATAATATATATTATATTATATAAAATGAATTATATATTATATAACTATATAGTTATATATATATAAATATATATTTATATTTATTATTCTCATCTTATTTTAAAATAAACTTTATATATATATAATAAAACTAATATTTATTAGATATATATACATATCTATTAGAGGTGGATATACGATGACGATAAATATAAATTATGCTAAATAAATAAATCATATGATAATGTATTTTTAAATATGCTTTAATTATTAAACTTTTAATAAAATAATCAATCCTCTTTTCTGGAAAATGACAATTTCAAAAAATAAGCAGAAAATAGAGATTTATATTAATTATTAAGTTTTATTATTGATGCCTTAAATTACGTTTTTTAATTAGTAAATATATTTAATTATTTGTTTTTTATATATTAACCTAATAATTTTTAAATATTTTGGTTACTTTAAAACTTATGTTTTTAATATATATAAAAAAATTATTAACTGAACAAAATTATGCTTTTTTATCTTTAATATTTCAACATTTAACGTAATTTAGTAAAATAACTAATAAAAGTAAAATTTTTTCCTTAAATGTTTCAATCATAGATCATTATGAATATTATTATTGGTGAAATCTTAATTATTGTGAGTTCCAAAGCATTACAATTTAACATTTTCATAACTTAATTTGGTAAACTAATATTTAAAATATTTAAACTCAAAGGTAAAGTATATGAAGCATCGTTTGATATCGGCTCATAAAAAGAGAACCCTTAAAATTATTGAGAGTTTTAACAATGATAGAAAATCTTCTTTAATTTGATATATCTTAGAGTTTAAACAATAGATAGAAAATCTTCTTTAATAATTAATCAATCCCTTTCAAAATTACGCTATTTCCTTAAATTTCACATTACAAAAAATTTTTAGAACATCTTTAAAAATAGTAGTATATATATATATATCATATATATAATTTTCCTAATTTATATATCTAACCATTATGAGAAAATTATTATGTTATAATCTTTAAATATATGAAGTTTTATTAAACGGTAATTTATTAGCTATTTGACAAAAAATAGTTAATATGATGTTTCTATATTAGAAATGCAATTTCAAAATAGCAAAAAGAATAAATTTAATTAAGGTAGTTTATTCCAAATGGCTTAAATTGACTGTTTATTTAATAAATTAAATTAGATATAATCAAAATATTTGTTTTTATAATTAACCTATAATAATATATTCTATATTTTTGTTGATAAAAACACTTTTTTAAATAAACAAATATTATTTAACTTATAAAAATTACGTACTTTTATGCCATTAAATTTTACTAACTCAATTATTACAAATTTTATTACCTAGAATGACTCCTCCCAATACTGAATATGTCACTAACGTATGAATTAGAAAACATAGATTAGAAATTATTTGGTAATTCTTAAATAAGAGTTTTTAAACGGTATATTATCTAGCAATATTGAAAAATAAATAGTAATAAATATTTTCTGATATTACAATGCAATTTCAAAAAAGCAGAAATGCGAAAATATTATTAAATATTGATTTCGAGGATATAAATTTTAATTATTACGATTATTTATATTATCAATTGAGAAAGATTTATCACTAATTGTTTGAATAAATCACATGTATTCTCATGGAAATTGGTGAAAATGATTTTAAATAAAAAAAAATTTAACTTCTTAAATAAAATCAGTTTTTTCTTATAAAGAAATTAAACAATTAAAATAAATAATTTTATTTAAATTTTAAAAAAGTTATCGAATTTTTTCCTAAATTTCACAATTTGAAATATATTTGTAAATCTTAAATATATCATTTTTATTTTTATAACTACGGTAATTTTTATTCCTTATATAAAGATAATTACTCTTTCCAGTTTGTATTTACAATTATGAAAAGCCTGAAAGTGATCTTATTAATAGTATTTTAGGTGTCTTTAAAATCTTGTAAGTTTTTTTTGATGAGAACCTCAAATTTTCTTCCAATCGATTATAATAATAACCAATATTTGCACTTTGTTTGAGGAAACTAGCCGTTATTAATAAATAAATTTTAACTACTCTATAATTTATAGCTTTTTCTTTAAAAGTTTTTTACCCTTTTAATGATTTAGAACTCTTAAAATAATGCGATTTTTTCCTAAATTTTATTCAACATATATATGATAAATTATTTGGTAATTAATCTTTAAAAATTGAGTTTTTTTACGTATATTTTTCACAAAAAATATTAAATGCATTAATGTTTTCTTTGAAATAAAAATGCATTTAAAAAGCAGAAAAGCGAATTTATATTATAGTTATTTATAATTGAGGTTTCTTTATAATTGACATCAGTTTATTTTATTTAAATGAAATTCAATTATATTTGATTATAATATACCAATTATTATTATCATTATTATAGTGGATAAAAATAATGATGTTTATTATTAATTAACTCTCGGTAGAACAGGGCAAGGCTTTATACTGCTTAAGTTTTATTATTTCAACAGTTTAAGCCAAGTGATATTTACCATGAACTCAATTTTTTCTAATATAAATATTAATCAAAGCAAATTTTATGTAAAATATAATAATTGGTAAATGTATTAAAAATTGAGAGTTTTTGAGCATAGTGCTGTTTATTATTCATCGAGCATTATTATGAAAAAATAAATTATGATATATAGTTGTTTCATTTAGTAATAACAATTATCTATATCCTATGCAGAAATATTAGAATATTATTATTAATATTAGTGTTTTCAGGTGTTACTTAAAATCTGACGATTTTTTAAATGAATAATATTCAATATATATTGGTTTTTAATATACCATTTTCATACATTTATTATATGAAAAAACTCTAGTATTTAATATAATTAAAATTTAACTTTAAATATTTAACTGACTTTATTTCTTAATTAAACAGGGAAATCAGAATATTATAAATTAAACAATAAAAGTACGTTTTATCCTAAATTTCAACTATTTTAGAAATTATTTTAATTAGGTTATCTATAAAATTGAGAAGTTAAAATAAGTAACTAGTTATTTTCAGTCATTTGATAATAAAATTATAATATGTGTTCTATGAATATGCACAATAAATTTCAAAAAGCAAATAAATGAGATAGTTAAATTTAAATTGTTTTAGGGTGTCTTTAATTGACGTTTTTAAATGAAATTCAATTATTTTGATTATATTAATATCATACAAGTAATATATTTTCAATTAGCTTGTTAGAAATATCTACTGTATTTTATAAATAAAAAATTTTATAGACTTCTAAATTAGGGCTTCTTATATCTTATAAAGCCAAATGATAAGAAGGATTTGGAAGTTGCACCATTGAATTACACCGGCTGCTCTGCGATGGCATGTTTTCCTAAATTCCTTGAAATTGAAATTAATATATTGGTTAATACCTAATCTGGTTAAGAGGAGTATTTTGAGAGAGACTTATGCGTATTAACAAAAGGTGATATTTTCTATTTGCGAACAATACTTTGGAGGTCCTTAAGAAAACTCAGATTTCGGTGTGAGTCTTATATTGGAAAACTAACACAATTCCCAACAACAAGAGCCCAGAAGAGAAGCTCCACTTAATAGTACTTCAAACAGAGAGGTGTATTTTAAGTATATTACTGTTTTTTTTTTTTACCATTACAGTTTTTAAGTTTCATTTTACTATTTTGTTGCCTCTTTTAATTCACTTTGAGTGAGTTTCAAAAATAATCTATTCTTAACCACTCAATAGTTTTATAATTAGTTATATGGCAGACTTTGAACAGTATATTTTATATAACTTTCCACCATTTTCATCATTATTATTATGCTTGTAGTTATTGATAAAGAAAATAATTGAAATATAAAGATAATTATGTAGACTAACAAATTAAATATATAATCAGTTATCTGTTACTTAAATTTCATATTCAATTTTGTATATTTATTATATCGGGAGTGATAAAGTTTGCTCTTATATACAGATTTTACACTGTCAGCACTCTATATTTCACGAGCGTATCTGTTTCAGCATATTTGAAATAAATAGTGTGGTTGACTTGTCACTCTATCGAAAGAACAATAAATTTTCAACTACAAAAAAAGTCAGAAGGAAGTTAGTGAATATACAAATTCGTAATACGTCCAACTAAAGAACTATGTGTAGCTCAAATTGACTCTTATTAAACTCGAGAAGAAGTCATATTTTCATATTTGTCGTTCTATTACTAGACACAGGAGTATTCAGTTTATCCTGTGTGCATCTACGTTTTTGAAACCTTTCCGTGAATGGGTCACCTTATAAAACACACCATTATTACTAGGTCAAAATTAGCGTAATGACAACTTTTTGCTTCTATAAATTACCCATTATGGAAATAAATTATTAATAGTAACTCATCTTAAAGTACGACCAATCTCTCTATTCATTCTCTAAAAACTTCATATAACCAGTATAGTAAAATTATATTGGTATAAATTGAAAAAGAACCTAGCTTGAGTATGTACGCGATTATACGAATTTTTGCAAAAATATAAAACATAAAAAGATATAAGTATGTAGTTTCATAGTGTAGTACTGAAATATCAATAAATATAGCAGAAAGCAAAATTGTATAAGTAGTTATACCTTAGAGATGTATTATAATTGATTACAGGGTTTTTCATCCTTTTGAAACAGTGATCATTATTGTACGCAAATACTTTGTCTCTTCTATATAAGATTCTCGAAATAAAATTATCAGATAGTAGATAATTAGTGTTAAAAACTGGTCTATAATATAAGATTAACAATATTGAAGCTCTTAGTGTACACAAATGAGAAGAAATACGTATAGAGCTAATATTCTCACGCAATTAACATCAGATAATGTTAAGAAAGCTTTAAACACGACTAATGATTTGTTTTGTCCAACTCCCAAATTAATATCAATTCATTGTAATGAAAAATTAGGGTTAAATTTTTTAATGGAGAAATTACTTTAAAATTTGAGTATTTTAACAAGACGAAGAGTGAGTATATTTCAAGTGATTAATATGAACAAGGGTAGAAATCATGAAAAAACGTCATCATATTTGAGTGAGGTATCAAAGAACTTTCATGAAAAAGCAGAGCTTAAATTAATTTCCGTCACATTTATTAATATCTCTGCTTATCTTATGCGTTGCGTCTCAATATTTAACGTCTTTTTTTATACCTAAGAAACTATTCCAATATTTTTATATATATAGCTCTTAAAATATCCACAATAAGTAACTTAGTTTTGAAGAACACCTTATATTATATAAGAGAAACACACAATAATTTATTCTTCTTGAAAATTTCAATGCCCCTTTGAGGTTTTAAAAGGATGAATCAACCTAGGAGACGACACCCAAAATCTAAAGTGCAACATATATCTCGTAAATAACCTTAGAACTCTTACACTCTAAAGTTCAATTTATTTTCCCTATTAACAATTCCTTCACATACACTCTAGTCTATTAAGCAATAATATAAATTTTTTTAGTAAATTATAGACTATCAATATAATCTTAAAATTGAGTACTTAACGGTATTTTCAGCATTTAGTACATGTACACATGTACACTATTTCTGAAATGGAGTGGTACGAAAAGCCTGAAATAGCACACTTATATATATTTAGTTTTATTTGTTTCTCTTAACTTTTTTGTACTTCACATTTTTTTTTTATATACTGTATATTCAAAATATTCTCATACCATTATTTCACACTACCTTCTTTTAAAAAACTTTCTCACCAATAATCCTCAATTAGTTTGTGAATTTAGCCATAGTATAAATTTTTATCGATGTATGGTTTAGTCGCATGTTATCAAGTTTAAACAAAGAAAATTTGTACTATATTACTCTAACTTCTACAACACATCCTTAGAACTTTTTTAATATATTATCGTATCAGTCTGACAACTCTCTCGAATTTTTTTTCCAAACCGTCAACATTCTGAAATTATTTTGATAATCTTTAAGACAAGGTTTTATACGTTTTTCTCATTCTGGTGTAATTCCCAATACCTGATGAGGGTAGAAGTAATTATATAGACCATGTATGGTTACAAATAATGAGCAAACACCTTGGGTCATCACAGTTCGCATTTCTAATAATAAACTGAAAAGTTTTACAATTTCTCTATATATTTATAATAATATTAGTATTTTAGGTGTCCACACTCACAATGGAGCTTTTCGATTCTAATAAACCTGAGACACAATTAACTCTAATAATCATCATTTAATTATAAAAAAGATTAAAAATTTATAATTATTATTAGTGATCACTAATGTTTTTGCTACTATGTAACTTCTCTGATTTCAGATATCATATTATCTCAATTATAAACCTCATCAGAGATAACATATAATCGCTATATTTGAAAGCCTTCGTATAAAATACCTTTCCAACCATCTATAATTATAACAATTTTTAGAACAGTTCTTCAAAATTATAGTAACAGCCAATATCATTATTAATTATTACAATTTTATTGTGATAAATATATTTTATAGTATTTTCTTATTATAATTTGCGAAACTACAAAACTTCTATCACTTCTTAATGCAACTTGCTCTAAAATAATATGTCCCTCAACCACTCTCCTGTTTTTTGTTTTTCTAGAACTACTTCAATGAAAATATCGTCGTCATTATGAAAAATCGCTTAACACAAAGTACCAGAAAACATGTACGAAAGACTAATTATACTCTATATGATCATATTCTGTGTCTCTCATAATTGAGCAGTTATTCCCACATCGTCACTTACTCTTCACATTTAAATATATGTCGAGATATTTATTTGATATCTTTCTAGTACACATTATTTATTAACATTTCTATCACGAACTTTGTTAACTCAACTGTATAATTAGCCATTTTAATATATAATTATACAAAACTACCTCTATACTTCCAAATTATGCGTGCCACTTTTTCATCTCACAATTTTCACTCATTCAATTCAGAATTCTAGAAGATCTCCTTAAAATGTAGTAATATTCTCTCCTCATAAACTTATAAACCATTCTGATCAACTTACTTCTCGGATAAATTTTCCTCAAAATATCAGTCTAAAAACTCTAAGGAGAATAATTTCATCAGAGAACTTATCTGAAAATCATGTTTTTATCTCTATTGTAATGAAACATATTCTAGATAAATACAGATATTTAACAACGGAAAAGTTAATAATACAAATTCCACGTTTCTTTCAGGTTGCCCTTCTACAATTTCGTAATCTTCAGTTCATAGTTCAATAGAGAGAAAAACTGTGATTTAAATTTTGTTGACATAATTGTTTCATTAATTATTATCTATGCCAAAAAGTATTCACATAATCTTATGTTGCCATCTGTTAATTAATTTGCTTTCATTTTACATATCACATATCAACTAAGTAGAACGTCTCTCACAACATTTATTCCTTTTACCATTAACAATCGTTTCACATCTATCTACCAAATAAGGCACCTAACATATTTATCGGAATCAACCAGAGTTTCAAACACATTTTGAAATTAACTATTTGGCCTTATATCTTTATAACACTGAGCACATTATCGTTAAGCATGGGCGTAATTAGTCTCAGCAAGTTGCATTAAACTTATACCCTTACTGTTAGTATTCCATGCACATAGCAACATTTATATAAGCTCAGTAAATAATTGTTACAAAGAAACATACTAATTGGTTTTATAGAAGTATTTAAATTTTACGCTATTTTTTCTAACTTACTTGAATGAAATTTCCATATTTGTTGTTTCAAAATACTGCATAATATATATTTCTTAACTCCTCAGGTTGTGTCAATTACTCACCTCCTTGTCTATTTACAAACAAGACAATAACAATCTACTAACGTATCTAAATATTCTTGCTTGCTACCTGTGTCTAGACAAATATATCAACACCATATCTTCTCATTGCGCACTAATCTCGTAAAACGTGTTTTATCTCATATCGACAAAAGCGTTCTCTTCATTCTGACCATTTCTTTCTGCTGAATCATTGAATTTTGGTTCTTCTTATTGTAAAACTAACAATGAAGTATCTACATGACTTCAGTACATGTATAGCAGTTTCAAGACCATTAATGATAATAAAATGAGTAATGATATAGGTTCTCTGAAGTACATATAACATCTCCATTCAATACGTCATAAAAAAATAACTATTGAGCACCAATAGAGTAGAAATTGATTATAACATATATCATTCCTTTTTACATTAAAATTCATCTTCCAGAGTTCATTATGAACCGTTCATAATGAACATTCTTATATATTTGTAGGTTTTGTATTTCAAATAATAATCCAATTTTTAATATCCTATATACAATGTTCTCGCAATCATAATTATGAGCACGCCTAGATTTGTATATCTCAAATACATGCTATATACATAATCTTATGAATATCTTTAACACATTTAAGTACGAGTCTGTCTAGATCCTTATTATTGCTTTGCACATTACGCACATTCTAATAGAGAGAACTTTAAAGAGTTATTCCTAGTTAATGAGCAAAAGATTAAAATTTTAAAATTTTTAAGAACTACAAAAAAAAACGCATATGGACGAAGTACTTACTTAATTATTAAATATATTTTGGTATTATATTTATCTTCTCTATATAAATATTCTAAAATTTATTGAAATTATTTGAGTAAAATCTATTAAAATTGAGGAGATGAGTTTTATTAACGGAGTATAATTTTCAGCTTTGAAAAATAATAATATAGTGGCTGATGAAATGCATATTTGTGAAAGTGTTGAAAAGAGAATTTATTTAAATTAGTTTTATAATGATCAATTAATTGACGTTTATTTTTAATAAAATTTAAATATAGTTGTATTTTATATTAATATATATTACCAATTATATTTCATTAGTTTTGAAAACCTGTTATATAATTAATAAAATTTAAACTTCATAAACTGCAAAAATATTTCTTAAATTTTAACCATTTACAATTGAAATTTAGAACTCTTTAATAAAAGTACGATTTTTCATCCTATAATTTCATCAACATTTTAGAAAATTATTTAGGTAATCTTAAAAGTGAGTAGTTAACAACGTTTTCATTATACAGGTTAATTTGCTGCTTGAAGGATGTGTTTTATCTTTGAGATTGCAAGTTTTAATATAATATATGATTGCACAGTAAAAATTATATTACCAATAATGAGAATAATTTATTAAGTGTCGTGTAGACCTTTTTTATTATTATTAGACCTGCTGGTAAATTACCTTCAGAGGTTTTGTTTTACATATTTTCAACCAGTTCTATTTTACAAGCTAGACTCTTACATCGTTTTATGTTAATTTTACACATTATATCTAAACTTATGAATAATGAAATATAAATCTACATTATATTTTAACTATATAAATTATTAAATCCCAATTTAATCAATATTAGATTAATCGTTGTAATGTAAGTGCAGAGCGAAGTTTTATTTGAGATTAGACACCTCTATATAAAAGTTGTACAGACACACATATTTGAAAATAATCAGATTTTGTGAGTTAATTACCTTATCGCAAAAAGTGGTAGAGTTTTGTTAGGGAGATTATTTTTACTAGCATTGTAGAATATAAATTTATAATAGTAATCTATTCAGTGTATAATTTAATATATTATGCAAATTTGAGAGTCAAGTAATAAGATAAAGCTAATTACAAATTGTATAAGATGTTCTTAAGAGATAAGACTTCTTATAAAAGAGAATTTGGTGAAACGTATGTTTTTAATGAAATTCATAATATTTGTTTTGTTTAGACCAAAAATATTTGATTGTGAATTGTAATTAAATTCGAGGAAAAAATGAACTAACCTAACTAACTAAACTAACCTAACCTAAGCCTAACCTAGACCTAAACCTAACCTAAACTTATCCAAACCTAAACACTAATCACGTATGTTAGCCATAACACCCTACTTGACCTTATACTCTAAACTCATTAAATTAAATCATACTTCTACACATAGACTTATACTATAACCTTAAAGCTTATCCCTAGAGCCTACTATTTCTCTTAATCTATATCACATATTCTAAACCTTTATCAAATATTCCAAATCTCTATAAACATAAGTATATAACGCTAATTATAATTTCCCAAAATTTCATAATTAACATTAATAAGAGTCCTAAAATTTGTTATAGATAATATACCTAACATTTATTTATTACTATATTAATTTGATTAAATTTTTTTCTAGCTATCGTAGTGAGCTAAATCTTCTATTTTTGATAAATATATCTGAGCTATACTGTTGTTTCATTCAAGAAGCACATTCGGTCGTCAAAAAAGACTAAGTAAAAGAGATTGATAAGTGTAATGCCTGTACGTCTTTAAGAAGAGATGCATAAAATTTTATTTTTTAACGGAATTTTCAGTAGAATAGTGAGAGACAGATTATCCTCAATATTTGTTTCACTTATAGACCTCAGAGCATATTTTAACAGTTAATCAGAGTGTTTGAAATTTTGAAAATCGCGCTGCGTCTTAGAACAAAAAAGTATTGCTCTTAGAACTATCACTTAAATATAATATTTAACTTATATTACTTATATTTTCACATTTCGAATTTAAAACTCTTAAAAACGTAACGAAATTTTATATTACCTAAATTATTCACAAATTTTAAAATTATTATTATTATTATTATATGGTAAAATTTAAAATTTTGATATATTTTTATATACGGAATATTTCAGCATTTATGATAAAAATAATGAGTGTATTTACATAGAAATGTACAATTTATATAAAAGTCATGAAAATAGATAATATTTATATTATATAGTTTTTAAGGGTTGTCTACTTATTAATTGTACTATGAGTTTTTTAATATGAAATTATTTCCAATTATTTTTGTATTTAATATTTATCTTATATTATTACCTTTCTCTCAAGATGTTTGGACACCGTTGCTCCTTTTATACTAACACTATTCATCAATTTATCTTTCTATGAGACATAATTACAACGAACAATAATTTTCTTGATATATTCTCCATCATCCCTGGAGTATAATTATAATATATATATTAAATATATGAACTCACTAAAATGGCAATTTATTTCCTATTAAATTTATCAATTAAAGTGAAATATTGAGTAAATATCTATAAAATGATGTTATTTTATTAACACGGAGTATTATTTATCAATCATTTTTAGATAAAAAAAATATGATTATCATTGAATATGGTTTTTACGAAAAGCTGATAAATGATGAATTTAATTTAAATAGTAATGAGAGAAAGTTTACAAAAATCAACATTTTTTAATGATATAAATTTATAAATATATTGTTTATTATAATTACTAAGTTATATTTTCATTTGAAACTTTTAGCAAAGAGGACAATCGATCTCTTAAAAGGAAAAAAAATTATTATTTAAAAGACTATTATATTCTTTAAGATCATTTTCACATTATTTACAAATTTAGAACTCTTAAAAATAATATCGTATTTATTTTCCTTAATATTATTATTCAACTATTTTGGAAAATTATTTGGTATTATATCTTAAAAGTGAGTTTTTTACGGGATTTTTCAGCATTTTGAATAATAAAAATATAATTAGTGTTTCATTTGTCAAAATGGCAGTATTTATTAAAAATACTAAAAGAATAAAAAGTAATTTATGATTTATATCTTGGTAAGGTTAATTTCTATTAAAATTGTAAATGAATATATTAATAGTTATATTTTTTAATGAAATTTTTACATAATTTTGTTTTTATTATATATCCTAATCTAATATATTATAGTATTCGTGAAAACCTGTTTAAAAATATATAAAATATTAAATATAACTATTTTTACTAAAATAATTATATATATAGTATATATTATATATACGCAGAGAAAATTTCGCACAACTTGTCCCGCTCAACTACAACGATATATCGAATGAATTTTAAATAACGTCTGTTAATGTATATACATAAAAATATAACATTATCATTTTTCAAAATAATACTATCAAGTCATATCAACATAGAGCGACCGTAGTATAATGACCTAAATTAAATCACAATAGCGTATACACATATTATTTTTGGTTAATAATATATAAAATAACGCGAAGTATATCGATTTAAGACGCGTAACTAAATCACAGGGACTACTTTCGCACCGAAAACAAAAATTATAATGTCCTTTCACAAGTGAAATACCATGAAATCGCAACACAATGTCTGGAGGAGAGTAGAGGCGCTAATGTAAATCTCTATTACCATTGTGTTCAGGTGTATTAAGTTCGCCAGGAAGCTGTCTATTTGTACATAATAAACACATCTCGTATAACTCAATGATCTTTTCTCATTATAATATATCAGGCCAAAAATATATTTCTCATTGAGACTCTTTGTGAGAACACCTAAATTTTTGATCAATACAGTAACAATTATAACACTGCTAAATAAACGAGTTAGACGACTTTTTAAATAATGTTCTCTCGCTTAATTTTTCACAATGCTATATTACAGTAATTTATAGAACTCTCGATTATACTCCAGTTTCTTTTTGTGTTCGTCAATAATTTCGAGTCCAAGCATTCTCGCAATTACTTTAATTTATTGAGGTTATCTTAAATAGAGTTTTTAACGGTATTTATTAGCATTGATAATAATAATTAAGTGATTCATTTGAAGCAATATAATCATTACAAAAATCAAATGAAGACTAAATCATATAAAAAAAAATAATTTTTATTAAAATGAACTTAATTAATTAAATTATCTAATATATTATTTATTTATTTAAATACAATATATTAATTCACTAATATAACCTAAGTGGCGCTTGTTAATTTAATAAAATAAATATTTTATATTATGTTCTATAAATTAAAACTGCATATCATTCTAACTGGCAATCAACGTGAAAATCATTCCAACTGTTAAAAATATTTAATTTTACTAAATTTCAAAACATTATTTTAAATTATTATATTGAAATATATATATATGGTATAAAATGGCACTTTTTTATAACGAGTAATTTAATATAATTTCAAGCATTTGAATAGAAAATTAAAAGAGAATATAATACTAATCATTTTATTACAAAAAAGCAGAAAAAGTGAAAATAAATTTTCAAATGTAGTTATTATTAGGTGTCTTAAATTGAATATTTGTTTTTAAATTATATTGAAATTTAATATTTGTTTTTATATATAGCAAATTATTCATTTTAAGTTTGTGAAAACTATTAAATTTTTAATTAAATTATAATTTTAAGTATTCTATTTTAATATAGTTTATTATACCTTTAATTTTCACATTACTTGATATATATTATAATATTTAGGACAACTTGTAAAAAGTAAGATTATTATTTTCTCATAAAATTTCAACATTTGGAAATTATTTGGTAAATAGATTTCACAAATTTGAGTTATTTTAACGGTATTTTTCAGCTATTATATGAAAAAATAATAATTAGTGTTAATACATTTGAGAAATTAATAGCATATTGTGATTCATCATAGCATGTAAAAGTGAATTTTATTCATAGTTTTAAAGATATTCTTAAAATTATGACGTTTTTTAATGAAATTTCAATTATTTGTATTATTATATACAAATATTTCATTCGGTTCAAAAAACGTGTACGTAATAAACCTAAGAATAGTTAATCTTACATACTGATAATATTTTATTATATTCATTAAATATTCAATATTTAAAAAATTTAAACTCTTAAATAAGTTTTAAACTAGAAACTTCCTCAGTATTATCAACATTTGAAAAATTAAATTGTATTTTAATCTTATATATTAATTATATTGAGTTTTTTAATGCAAGTAATTTTAATGTTAAGAACTCCGTGTAAAGAATTAAAATTACGTTTGAATGCAATTTCAAATTAAATCAAGAAAGATCTACAGGTACGCTTGTTAAGAAATTTTTTCCACGTTATTTTTACCGTTGTTCTTACACATTGTGAGTCAGTATTTTTGAAGTCAATACGTCTTTTCTCAATAATTTTCTTGAATTATTTACATTTTCCCTTGGATTCCTACACATACCTTTCTGTTGCGATTTACTTACTTGAATAGAAAATCCTCTCGATGTTGTTTTTCCTATACATAAAAATTTTTAACTTACTAAAAAATTAAAAGAAATAGCTTCGTGTGAGACTATCAATCTACTTTCTTATATATATTTCATTTAATTGAGGTAAATTTTACCACTCTCTTAAGAGTGGAGGATTCCTTGTTTTTATCCTTTAAACACTCTTTAAACATATTCATATCACCATCAACTTAATAATATTTTTTAGTGTTAACCTTTTCTTAGCAAAGATTCATTTGTTTTTTATATGATACTGAGTTCATATATCTTCTTCAATCACTTATCTGCAATTTAAAACATTAATGAAGCTCTATAGAGAATAATAACCTGAATTCAAAAAAGCAGAAAGATTTTCGCGTGCGAACAATTTTATTACATTATTTCATATATGTCTGTGCTTTAGAGATATTGACTTAGGAACGTGATTTTTCTAAATTGGAATTGATCTCGAGTGAGGCTAATCTCTATGTTGAAATTTACAAGTTCCTTAAAACTTCATTTCTTCAAGATTCTTGCTCGCTACCTAAATAGATTTATCAACTACACCAACAATTAATCCTTTCTCACATTATATCGCTGTTCCACTTCATACACTTAAATGTACATTAACGGAATTTAGAACTCTTAAAAGTAACGATGGTTTTCCCTAAAATTTCAACATTCGAGAACACTTCATTATATAGGCTAAAACTATCAACACTACTAAACACATTTGGATTTTTTGAGAGCAGTTAGTGATTATCCAAATACATATGTGAAATAAAAGTGAGTCTTTTGGAGACATTTATGAGTTTCCAAAGTGATGAAGGATAATACAAGAGCAAAAACAGACGAAAGTCGATATTGTGTTTAATAGTTCTTGTCTCAGTGGACTGTGTGTACTTTGAAAATATTGAGTTTTCTTTCTGCTTTAAGTTGAGCAAGATTTTCAAAGTAGTTTATTATTATGTTGTCTATTTATACTCACCCAATAATAAGATGTATTTTATCAATTATATATTGAAACTTTGTGTGTTATCCGTAATCTAAAGAAATTCTCATACACTTCTAACATTTTAGGCGACTTTAGTTCGTTCCAAAAAATTGTGTCCTACATTAGTCAGACTAATATTATTAATAGCACTTTTGAATTAGCTCCACCATTTTTCTCTCATAAATTTCTTGAACACATTCTCGCATTTGAAATTATTTGTTCTAATTTTATTACTTAGTGCGAGTATCTGTTTATTTCGATTTGGTAGTCTTCGAGCATTCTTTGGTGGAACTTGTGTTTTTCATCATGGATTTAACATATCAGTCTCTCAAAAGGCAAGAAAAAGTTGTACGCAAAGATGTATATAAAATTATGTTTACTCTCTGAGCTATCCTCTTTAATATTGACGTTCCTATCTTCTACATTAGAAGATTCCACTCCACGTAGCTAAAATGTATTGTAATTAGTACATTCTCTCCACATAATAAGTATGATGTTTATATTTGAGTTGTGCACACACTCTCTCTCTCACACTCACAAAAATTTCAATAGAACTTCTCAAACTGACTGTTTCGTTGTGTGTGCCTTAAATTTTCCCATTTACACTATTATTTTTACCTTTTAACCGAGAGATTACTTCATTTTATAGTGAGTACATAATCTTGCCCTATAATTATCAACAATTCTCTTAATACAGTTAATTTTTGCAATTTTAATATCTCTATTAATATTGAGATCTAGTCTTACTCTAACGCACGCGTAGATGTTCAGATGTGAGGAAATTAAATAAGTGTCGATTTCAGAGTGAGGAACTCGTCATTGTCGAAGAGAGATTTCTAGATATTATTGATAGCACATTTATGTGTATTTTATAGTTTTTATTGGTGTCTTAAATCTGTTCGTTTTGTTTTAATGAATTTTCAATATTTGTTTTGTTTTTATAATCTCACCCAACTATTTTTCTATTTGGAGAAATGGTGGAACACAGCGCCCTGTTGTATTAGATAAGGAATTTCATAATACTCTACCTACACAACTATACTCCATCTATCTATTTCTAAACAATATTATATTCCTACATTACATAATATAAGAATTCACTTAAAAAGTAACGATTTTTCCTAAATTTCAAATTTTTATGAATATTTATTATTTT
>JABUQX010072200.1:0-14782 GCA_015478945.1 Trachelipus rathkii
CGAGAGTAAGATGTTGTGAAGGTTCATTTTGTTAAAAAATAATTCTTCACTGAATAATATATTATATATATATATATATATATATATATATATATATATATAATATTATATATATATTCTTTCTTTCTTTCTTCACCTTCCTCTTTGCCCCAAGATTGGGGGTAAGGTGCTGTACAAGCATCGGAAAAGAAAGCAGTAGGGAGCACATGACAAACGTCGAAAAGAAAACCCAGCTTACCGCCCCCTCTGTACCATTTAATTAGTGAGACTCGTCGCAGCCAGAAAATTCCACCCTAGGGCTTCACGGACCCGCGACGGACCCTCACTTTATGGTAATTCGTCAATGTAAGGGTTCATACCCTGGCCCCAGGTGGGCCACAACATGCCCCATACAAACTCTCGCCATTCTCTCCTCCTATCATGTCACCCTTTATTCTCGCTCTGCCAAACTCACATTTCTCTCCTTCAGACATTCGTTCACCGACTCGATCCACTTCCTCTTCGGTCTCCCAGCCGGTCGGTTCCCAACACACTCTCCACTATACATCCGCTTAACCAACCGACCTATCATTCATCCTTTCCACATGACCAAACCATCTCAAATACTTTCATTTATTCTCTCATTTACCCTTTCTTCACACACACAACTCTCTAATACGTTCATTCTCACTTTATACATTCTTCTCATCACCGTAGCATCTGCCCCTAAGATTGTCCAGTCTGAACACATTGAACTTTAGATCTATACTTCTTATTCCAGACCATAGGTCTCACTACCATACAATAACACAGGTAACAACATACCCTCATGTAAGACTCTAGCGACTCAAGACTTAGTCCCCTTACAGTTACCAACGATTTAATTGACAGCCACCTTCCTGCCATTCACAACTTTTTCCTACTACACTCTGCATCAATCCGTTCCCTTTTCACATCCACCACATACCCTAAATATTTACTCAGTACACTTGCTCCAGCTGCTCATCATCTAACATAACTTCACACTGAGCGCTATCCTCCTCACACACAACAATAACTTACTCTTATCTACGTTTACTTTCAGACCCCCTCCTTTTACATACCCTCAAATCTCTCAAATAATCCTCTCAAACTCTCTTCAGACTCGCCAAACAAAACCCAAATCATCCGCATACAATAGGTTGGGCACCCTCCACTCTCTCTCATTCTCCATCATTCTAACACCGACTTTCCTGCCATCCCCACTCGAATTCTTTCATAACCCCTCCATATACACATTGAATAACCAAGGAGACCATGAACACAACCCTGTCCTCACTCGCCTTTAATCCTATAACCAATCACCAATTTGACACCATCTTATTCTTACACACGCTATATAAATATAATATATATATTATATATATATATATTATATATATATATATATTAGTATTATATAATATAGTATATATATATATATAATATATAGTTATATATATATATATTATATATATATATATATATAATAATATATACATATATATTATATTATATATATATATATATATATATATAATATATATATTATATATATATATATATATATATATAATATATATATATAATATATATATATATATATATATATATAAAGGTAAGCTTGAGAACGCTTTATCAATATTTATAAATGGTAAGCCTTTAAGGTAAAAAATAAACTAAGGGAAGATTTAATCCTTTTAAATTTTTCAAATATTGTCTAATTTATTTAGTAGAGTCTGATTCACTATTAGCTTTTCAGCCTAAAGGAGGCCCTCTGTCAAGATGTGTTACATAAGAACTAAATTTATAAATCTAAAAATTAACTAATTAATATAAAGAATCTAAAAATGTAAAGTAAATATTTTAGAGAAGGTGTTCGGATTAATTCTTAAAAAATGGTGTGGAGTTTAAGATGTTGTTTAAGATGGGATCATTTAGGAGTCGTTTTTTTTGATTATGTTATTTTTTTTGTGTTTATACAGAAAGATTCGGGGAAAGTTTTCTAAGGTGTAGATTTCTATGTTAATTATAGGTGTCATGTGAGTGAGATATCTATTGTTTGGTTTTGGGAGGCTCTATGTATGGTTAGGGCAGAGTGGGTGGTCTGTAAGATCATATTTGTGTTATTATTGTCTGCGATGGAAGTCATGAGTTTTTTTCTCCAATATAATGAGCTAAATTACAGTTAAGGCAAGGGATCTTGTAAATGCATTGTGAAGTAGAGGGATTATGATGTGTGTGGGAGGGTTTGAAAATGTACTTAAAAGGGAGGGTAATGGAGGTGGTGATATGATGGTGTTTGGTAAGATTTTTTAACAGAGTTATGTATTTGTGTAGGTAAGGGGAAGAAAAGATTTTAAAGGTGTTTTTAGTGTTGGTTTTATTGTAATATGTTTTTTTGCTTAACGTAAAGCTTTGAAAAATGATGTGGGGAAGGATAACATCTTCAAAATTATTTGCTACCTCGCTCAATCTCAACAGGTGGAACTTTCATTCAAGATCTGTTATACAGTTTTTGAAAATATTGACGAAATAAAAGAATGTTTTAATATTTTATTAAATGGGGATGAATTTCAAGAAGTAAATACAATTAACCTTGCGTCAGGTCAACATTAAAATTATTGAGGGTAATAATTTCAATTTCTGGCATTCTTTTTTTTCATAAAATCAGTAGACTTTTTTTTAATGGTCCCTGCAAAAAAAGGGCCACTGATCCCCTCAGTATCAAGAATGTTCATTGATATTTTTGAGTGGAAAATTCTTTTAATAACGGGAAGAGTCCCAGGATGACAATACAAAACATTGGAAAAGATGAAGAAAAACGGATATCCTTCCGAATTAAATCGAGAGCTTAAAGAGATATGTGGACATAATTTTTGTCAAGATAAAAAGAATAGATTTCGTTCTCACGACATTTAATTGTTGCCCAGGGGGGGGGATGTCCAAACGTTATTTCTGAAGCGGAAATGTTTCTCAGTTATGAAATCCATCCTTCTCCTGAAGAAAAATGTATGAAACTCTTGTTAAGTGTACAACTTTTCATTGACGGATAAACAGAACTTAAAACAGTAACTATTCTTTAATGATATACCTAGACATGATATTCTGCCGTTACTACAGTCTGGAGCCCATAGCTTTATTTGATGTCGATGGTATCTGGGAAATCCAACTATGGAAGCCACTTGTTAGTGAAACGTGTGATCAACTATTACTAGATTTTTAATAATCCAATCGTGCCGATGACACGTCCCGAGTTGGATGAATATTTTTCTACTTTAAAAAGGATTAAGACCTTTCTTAGAAACACCATGGGTTAGCAATGGGCTTTCGGATCGCATTTTAAAGTGAATAATTTTTTTAATAATAGCGGGTGATTTGATAATTTGGACTTTTGTTTTAAAATAAGAAATTGTCTGAGAGTAGTTACATACTCTTTTAAAATAACTTAGTAAAGTTTTGGTTTAAATTTTTTTATCTAAGTGTTAATGTGTCTTTTACGTCTATCATATGAACATTCTCGGTTTTTGAAACACAACACGCACTCACACATCACAGGCTCACGACACACACACCATCACACACACACACACACACACCACAACAACACACACATATAATAGATATTATATATAAGTATAAGTATTTAGTTTATGTTTATATAGTATAGTATATATATTATGATATATATATATATATATAATCAAATATATCATAGGTAATAATATATTATAGCGTATATACACACTATATAGTGTTTATATAGTATAGCTTTATTAATATATATATATATGTAATTATATTAATTATCATATATAAAGTAATAATATAATATTATTATTATATTATATATATTAATATATATTAGGTATATATATATAATTATTATAATATATAGTATATTAATTATATATATATATAGTATGAATATATATATTACTAATATATAAGGCTGGTTTATATATATATATATATATATAATTGTGTGTGTGTGTGTGTGTGGTGTGGTGTGTGGTGAGTAAAACTGGAAGGGGGAGCTAGGATTAATTTCACACGATCCGTTGCGGCCTGTTATTTACGGGATAAAAATATTTACATTTAATTTATTTAATAATATTTTTGCTTGTGTTGTTTTAATACTATCAGCAAAAGATATAGCGCTTGCGGCGCGAGAATCGGGGCTTTAGTTACCAAAAATAAAGAAGTGTATAATGTAGTATTAAAATTTGCATCAGCGAGCTTAGTCCGGGGGCTAATCGAAAAACTTTAAATTACAAAAAAAAATTGGTGACTACACGCTTTCCTATTTAACGAGTTATCGAATTATCGAACTTTTAGTTACAATAATCAAACTGTTATGTTAGCGCCAGCAACTGGTTTTTACGTAACACCCGGTTATGGGACTTGATGGGTTTTTGGAATTCTGTCCATTCATATATATATATATTAGGTATATATATATATATATTGTATATATATGGATATTTATATGTAATATATAGATAATATAGTATATAGTTAGTATAATCTTAGATTTATAGGATATGTATTATAGGTATTTATATATGTGTATATATGTATATATGTATATATATTATCATCATGATTACACAATATATATGTAATAGTAATATATAGTATAGATATAATATATATATATATATTATTTGAATGTATATTATTATTATTTTTATATACTATATATAATATATTAGTAATATATAGATTACAGTATATAGTATATAGTATATTGATATATATTATTTATATAGTATAGTATATATATTATGATATATAGTATCAGCACAATAATAAGAATTATATATTATAGCTCAGGTGCTAAGGAGGTTTATGTATCGGAGATGTCAGTGTCGTAGGTAATGTATGTATAGCTAGTTGTCGCATTATATATATGCTGTAGTATATTATATATGCTTATATAATTATACGGGTTTATATTAGTATATAGTGATATATATATAATATATATATATACGTATCATGTTTAGTGAGTGCGAGTGATACTATGGCATGTGTTGTGTATATTAGTAGAGTTGGATATACTCTTACATATTATATAGGTGATAGATGGTGGTGGTTCATGATTGTTTGTGTTTTTCATGGGTTGGTGTGTATACGGTAGAGTGATTGGGAATTTTAGTATTATATTACTTTTAATTATTATACTTGGATTTATTGTGTGTTATTATTAGTAGTATATTAGATTGGTGATATATCTATATAACTGTATTTAGGGTATAGTAGATGTTATATAATTGTCGGGATATAGTATATTATAGTTATATATTATATATATTAGTATGAGATTTAGTGAAGATAGGGTGTTATCTGCTTGAGTATGATAGATATGGTCGTAGTAGGTTAGACTCGTAATTTTATTGTTATTGGAGGTTAGTAGTGCCGAGCCTGTTATTATGTGAAGTATGGCTCTAGTTATTAGGTGTATGTCGGTATATATTAGTTGTTTTTATATAGTTTTATTATTATGTGATACTAGTATTATGTATTTGATGTACTTGTGGTTAATAAGATCTACGTCTGAACTTATTTTTCAAATTCTAGGGACGTGTATTTTTAATTTCTTAGTATTAGTAGATTCTATCTTTACGTTTGTATATCTAGCTTAGAGTCGCATACAAGACTTTGATCTTAAGAAAATTGCATTTTAAGACGGAAACAATAATAAAATTTATTTTTATTTGATATGAATAAAATGTTATGCTCTACATAAAGTGACTTTTGAGCAGAAAATGTTTTCTTCAAAGAAATAAATAATTTAGTTTTTTAAAACTAATATTCTAAAACATTTTAATGGTTGTATCGCTGGAGTCTCTGTTGTGGGCTTCTTCACTTAGTGTCCGTCTCGCGTTAAGATCGCCATCGCTGTAATGTGAGTCGCTTTTTCAATTCTAAAAGAAATTTTAAAGAATTTCAATTTCTGCGGTACCAAATGAATGAGATCTACCATCTCCTTCATTACATTTGAGTACATAATTTGCTCCCGTTATAAAGGAAGAGTTTTAATTCTTTTTTATTAGGTCATTAGGTTAGGAAATAACGTTTATATTAACTTTCGGTGAAGTGGGCAAACGTTGCTTTTAAAAATTCTAAATATGAATTAAATTAAGGCTTTCATAATTTGACTATGGTCGTTCTTATATTGATAAGAACGACCATAGTCATAGCGACACCATAGGATTTTCATGAAGTTATTTGGAACGTTTGAAATGATGTGCAAAGAAATTAAACGCAAAAAAGGCTCGAAAAATGAACCTGGACAGTTACTTGACGCCCACACGGAACGGGAGCTCGGATCAAAAAAAAATTTTCACAGGTAACATCTATGAATTTTTTTTTCTTTACCTGTTTTAGGGGCGAAATTAGGTTAGGTTAGGTTAGGTTAAGTTAGGTTAGGTTAGGTTAGGTTAGGTTAGGTTAGGTTAGGCTAGGTTAGGTTAGGTTAGGTTAGGTTAGGTTAGGTTAGGTTAGGTTAGGTTAGGTTAGGTTAGGTTTATGGTTCTTCATAGTTATGGTTAAAGGGTTATGGTGTAAGGTGTAGGTTTACGGTTAGGTTAGGTTTTAGGTGTAGGTAGAGCAGATATAGGTTAGCGTTAGAAGTTTGAGGGCTTAGGTTATTTATTACGGTAGGCACTATGGTTAGGGATTATGCGGTGGTAAGGCTAGGTTAGTAGTTAGGGGTTTCGAGGTTCAGGTCTAGTGAGAAAAAAAAATTTCATTTTCACCTAATTATAGCTATCAAATTTGATTGGATTGAGGATCTACCTGTGAAAATTTGTATTTCTTTTAATCCCCGACTTCTGTGCCGTTTTACGTGTGGGCATAAGGTGTCGTTGCTTTCAATGAACTTCAATATTTGATATGCCTGTTACTTGTGAAAGCATGCTAGAGGCTGCCTTCTATGTTGTTAATTTGTTATCATTATAAGACTTATAATAGGTTTGAAGCAATTATTGTTATTTTTTCCAGCAACTAGTCACTGGTGCGGCGGGTATTCGGACAAGTGTTCGTCGTTTAGTCAAATAAAATTGAATATAAATGTATAAAAGAAATTTATAGTGTGTCTGATAGCAAGTGTGAAACCTGTAAAAAAGAAACATTGGTTCAGGAGGACAAGAGTTGAGGTTCCGCCAAAAGAATAGGATTTATCGATTGTAGGAGATGGCAAGTGCATTTGTTACATCAAGGTCAGAACGTTGTTTGAAAGAAATCAAGTTTGTAAATATATTTGCTACCCACCCGAATAGCAGAATAAAATTCTGATCTGCAGAAGTCCAAGGCCGCTTATTGTGCGTCCTGAAACGAGCTGAAGTTGTCTAAGGAAATTGATCATCTATGTGTTTCAGACCTCATAAGGACACACCAGGAAAGCCACAACTGACAATAAGTAATGAAGATACAAAGCGCCTAAAATGAGGCTAGGCGATGTGTTTAGACTTCAGAGCTTTGGTGTCACGGCGGGCTCTTGGAGCTACCCTCTCTATTATTTGCGCTATAAGGGCATGCGTGGGGTGCGCTCGGCAATATAAATATAGGTGACTATGGTCTTCATGGTAGTGAATTGGAGTGGATCTTCGACGGCTATTACTGCAGTACCCGTCACGTTGATAGCTACTAAGTATGTCACTCGGCTTGGTAGTTGAATAGTCGTGTCGGGTATATATATATTATATATGTTTTGGAGTTGACTCGCTATAGTATATTCGTCATTATTATATATGTATTACATTCAATTTAATTAAGCTTTCATTTTTAATGTTGTAATAGAGTTTCATGTAGAGTATTAATTTATGTATATAGTAGTATTTACTCTAATTAGGTAGGTGATTAACTATATATGTATATATAGGTATAGGTACGATGTGATAGGAATTTTATTATTAGTGATTATAATATAGGTTTAAATACATATTAGAATATATATGATATATATTTATATTTACGGTATATATATATTATAGATAATAAGTATATATATATATATAATATATTAGGTATGATTTACGGTAATTATATATAGCGTGAGTAGGGATATAAGATTGAGCTATTATGGTTTAGTTGTAGTTACTTGAATAGATCAGGTATATCATGTGCCCTGCTGGTCATATATAATGATTTTACTGTATTGTTGGCACTGATTGTAATATATAATATTACTATAGTGTGTGGGGAGGTTATGATGTGCTTCCTGTATATATCTATAAGATATACCGCTTGTATATATATATAACGTATATGTATAATATAAGTATATACTGTGTGCGCTATAGGGTTAGAATGATCAATACTAGGTATTACTATATATATAAGTGGTCTAGTGTAGGGTGACTTCTGGTCTATGTCGGCTCTTATCACGGTGGTGGTATTATCTACTCTTTTATCTATTATGCCTTTTTAGTTAGTTAGTCTATCTGAGGTTATCTGTGTTGGTATATTAGTAGTTATTAGCCGTATATATATATATAATATATATATATATATATATACAGCAGTGGCGGCTTTTGGGGGGGTAGTCCGCTAACGCACCTCCGCACCTTGAGAAACGTAACGTCCGCTAGCGCGGTCTCTGCGCAACTATTGGCAGACCCATCGAAAACCTCTTGCATATCGTGTGAAGTCCGCACGTCCGGCTACGTTCCATGCCGGTCGGATGAATGTTGCGACTATTTCACCGTAAAAGGTTATGTAAGGTATTAATTACTTAATATAGTTAATAGGGTCACTATGTGCTCTGTGTTACAAAAGGATTGTAATTTATAATATTGTTGGGTGAGTGAGCTAGTAAAGATTTGAAATTGAGAGATATTTTACAGAATCTCAAGATCTCCTCTCCCTCCTCAATGATCTTCGTCAACGATGGACAAGAGATCCGTATTATTCCGCGGGGCTGATCAAAAAAGAATTAGCTGCTAGCAAGAGTAATGATAAAGCAGTTTGTAAGGCCTGACACTCTATTGCCCTTCGAAAGCATAGTTACGCGACTCAAAGATACATTTGGATAAAGATCTTATTCTCGATCTATCAAGGCAGCAGAACTAGGGGAGAGGGTGGTTGATGATATTTTATGAACAGTACTCTCAACCAAAGTTGCTGGCCTGATGGTCTGAAAATGGAAAGAGATGTCCTTGTTTGTGAGGTGAGGAGGAGTTGGTCTGGTGGTTAGTTCGCCGTTCCAGCATTGCATTTCCTACGGCTTGGTATAAGGGTCCTCACCTATTCATCTGCCTGTGCCCCTTCTGTAAACGAATATTGTTGGTGAGATCGGGACCCTGTCTACTGTGTCGCATGCACGAGTTAATGACGTCTATTCTGCGTTCAATCGTATGGACTTGGTGAGAGTGATTCCAGTAGAAAGACCTGCGTATGAAGCACTCTCTGCAGAGTCGGAGGGTGTGCTGGAGTCTGCTATACGTATTGCAGGTCGCTTGTGTCTCGTCTGTGGAGACTGTTTTGTTCTTTTGTGGCGTGGGCGTCGGCTAAACTTGCAGTAATATATTTCAGTTAATTTAGGTTAAGTGGTATGAGTGAGATATTGAGGCATTGTTTATACTATATGTAATTATGTATATAGTGTTTATTATTGTATATGTAACTATTGTTTTTAATAGATGGTAGTAGGGATTGGTAATAGGTTAATTAGTCTGTGTGTAGTTTATATTATTGTTATAGCTTGTGTTGAATTGACCGTGTTTAGGGCCAGTAGCATTATTATAGGCGTTTGTGGTATATGGGATAATATAGTATTATGGATTTATGTATAGGTTATTAATTGAATCAATTCCCTTGTATAACAACCTGCAAATTAATATATAGTATACTTAGTGAATGTAGTTATAGGTGTTATAATGAGTATGTATAGTATATATAATATCTATACTATATGATAATAATATATCCTATTTATATGATGTTATAATAGTTAGTTTATATATTATTATATAGTTATATATATTAATAGTTGGCGTTTCTGGTAGGTTAAGTATAGTATATATATATATATAATATAAGATTTAATATAATATTTGGGTTTACAAAGAATTTGAATTTTAGAGTATTTGGACTAGTTTATTATAGTTATAGGGGATGAGGAAATAGCCATTTCTCTAGATTCCTGATAAAATCAATTTAAAGATCTTTATTTATTATACACGTGGTATCGATTAATGGTACGGTTTGAGAATGGTTGTGTGGAAGTTTAATTGATTGAAAAGATCATTAAGTCCTGTAGACTTGAAAAGTATAGTTACGTTATAGAAGAGTTAAAATAAGTTATACTTTCTTTATTATCCCAACGGTGGAGAGAATCTTAATTAATAGGTATATGACATTACCTGTTCATTTTTCAAAAAGGTGCGAAACAAAAGAGCGGAAACTTTTTTTTGGTCCGCAGTGCAAGTCCGCTAATTTCCTGACTTCTCCGCACCTCCGCTAGTTTGCCGCATAGAACCTATCTCTGGTAGTCCGCTCGGAGCGGAACTAGCGGACCTAGCGGAACCTGAAGTGAGCGGGTATATTGCATCACAGTTTATTTAAGAGAATCACTATTATAAATATGTAGCTATATATATACTTATTATTATTATGTATTATATAGTATTTATATATAACATAATATGATATATATTAATTTTTATTTATTATATCATGTTATATATTATATGATATTATGATTATATATATATACTAAGCGTATATAGGGTATATTAGTTGTGGAAATGTACTAATTATTACTGTTGTGCCATTTTAAATCAGCACGAATCGGTCTTGTCTTATTATCGGAAATGCATAGTTGGTTTGAGTCACTTGAATTGCAATAAGTTCTTCGGTTGGGTTCTCTCTGCACTATTCAAACTGGAGCACTTTTAAACGGATCAAGGAATGTAATTATGTGGCTTAAGGTCTGATATCTTGTCCCGATGTAGATTGTTCGATTCCTGAGAACCCTTTTCATTATTCTGTGGCATATTGTTCATGGTGCTGAAAGATTCGTTTCCATTCAATACTGATGATGTGTTTGAAATAGGGTCTACAACCATTCACAATGATACCATATATTCAGGAGTTTTTCATTTTTTTATAAGATTCTACATTATTTCAATATTATCAGGTATCTTAAAATAAAGACAAACATCTGGTCATAGTTTATTCGATTGATTTTAAAAACCTTATTGTGGGCAACATGTGTGAAAGATTTAAAATCAGACAAAGCGGCATAATTATGAAACGAGAAGAAATTTTGTTGGACAAAGTTTCTCATTTCATTTTCATTCATTTGAAAACAAGACCGTTTTGAAGTTTTTTCAAAAATATGCACATGTCGTGTTAATGCTATATAGGCTTATCATTAGAATTCTGTCCATTTGCATTTCGTTTACTACCTGGTCTTCACATTATCGCTCTTGCAATTTTTAGGAAATTATTTTTGTGGTCAGTAAAAATTTACTGTTTAATGTAGTGACAAAAAACATAATTCGCAAGGCCTTTAATTTTCAATATGCAGGTTCATTAGTCTTCATTTTAATATATACACATAACTATTGGATGATTGTTTCTAAAGTGGACCAGAAAGCTGTTCCAGACAAATTAAAGTCTGGGGAAGAGGATGATGAGTTTTAAGAGCTTCTTTTTGGAGAACCTTACTTAAATTTGAACAAGGCACTCAGTGTTACATCTAAAATAGCCAAACTCACTATAAACTGAATATTAGTCATTTCTAAAAGAATACCACCAGATAAACTTGCTAAATCTTAGTTGTAGTCCTTGTAAATTGCTGTTCACTATGGCCATCGATTGTTTTTAGATTGAAAACATAAAAATTACACGTGAGCATGTACCGGTTAGATGAAAATGCTAGAGGTTTTCACCTCAGAGCGTATGCAGTGTGCAGCGTTCTTGGAAATCGTTTAAGGCAGGCACCTTCTAGTGAATTTTTGAATTCATGGTTTTGGAACATCTTTTCTCACTTTTAGGAGAACAATGTGAGAGATAGGCTTGTTAGAGTAGTCTTGTGAACAAATACGTGTAAGAGGTTTGAGCTTGAGACTTTTTTCTTGTTAATTAGTGACTTGCAAGCTTATAAAACGTGGCTCTACATTTTGTTAAAGTAGTTCGGGTAGGATTTCTAATGGATTGTTGTCCGATTTCCGAAATCACTCATCGCGCATGCTCCCCTTGTATACTGGAACAACTTTGATTGTGAAGATTGTCGGCTAGCATTCCGTCAAAAGAGAACATGATGACTATATTATTGCTTGTTAAGTAAGGCTTTTCCGCATTTTTTTATTAAGTAATTAGTCATAGCAAAAATTATTGACTCCGCCGTCGAGTTTTTCTCAAATTCAACGCAATACATAACAGAAACCTTTCTCTTACTTCATAAACTGTGGTATGCTGACGGGACTACCATAGGCGATACTAACAGTGAATTAATTAGCTTTGATTTATTTATGTTATCGTAAGTGGTTAATCTGCCATTACAGGATGTAAGTACTCTGACTACTAAGTTAAATATTCATCTTGTTTGTCCAATACTTCACCATCAGAAAGCAATCTTAAGTATAAGAGTAACATTAATTAAAGTTACATTAATGTATTTCGATCTCTCACTTTGGGCTTTTAATCCAGTCCTCAAGAGGTTTGTTGTTTATTTACTTAAAATCCTATGCGAAGTAATTGCTTCATTATTTGGTGGTATGAGGGTATTTCCTTCCTATAGCTAAAAAATATGTGCGCTTCAACTAGTCTGAAAAGCTTCTCTGTTAACATTTTTCTCAACTTTCAACTCGTGTTGAGTCATTAGTGTTGGACAGGAGCCTTTAGCCCATGCAATCTAGCATTGCAGTGTTTGTTCCATTGAAATAGTCTTACAGTGCTTATCTGATTTTGAATGTTTGTCCAGTTTTCCTGAAATCCAGTAGCTTTTCTAAAATTATTAAAAGGCACTGATATGAAAACTCCACCTGTTTTTTGAAGCACTTCTATGTCATTTTTTAAATGCACTTCACACAGTTTACCAGTTTACAAAATGCACCACCCCTAGTACGATCAAAGTAGAACCACTTGTATTTAATTTCCCACTGCTTTTGATATTTAATTTCGAGCGTTTTTGAGCCAGGAACTATAGATCCACTTACCACACCTTGCGATTCTTCTTCATCATTATGACCGATTGCTATAAATGTACTTTGTGTTGGCTGTTCAGTACATTTTTTCTTATTGAAAAATTCATGCAATTTCTGCTGCTTTGCTATTTTATCTCATGTACATAGCTAGCTTACAAAGTTGCAGCACTTTTAGCAATACAGATTTCACGTAAGCTAACACATACGATGTCAATAAATATTTATTTTATGTTTAACACATTACTATTCACACACGATTGTAAGAGAAATAAGTTAAGCTATAGCTTTTTGCATTCAAAAATTACACTTGTACGAGATATATACATTTGTAAAAAGAATGTGCACCCTGCGTAGCCGTACATAGCCAGATGTACAAAGTATATATATATATAATAATAATAATAAATAATAATATAATAATAATATGTATAATAATAATATAATAATAATAATAATAATAATAATAATATATATATTTATAATAATAATAATAATATGTAATATAATATATATAATAATAATAATATATAATATGTATATTATGTAATAATAATAATAATAACATAATATAATATCTTATAATAATAATATCTTAACAATAATAACATATAATAATAATAATAATAATAATAACATATATCATAATAATAATAATATATATAATTAAACAACAACATAATATAAAGAAAGGTTGTAATGAGGTTGAATCTCTGGGGTTGTTTTGGTTTCGGACGGAGGATTTATCCTCTTCCTGGATTAGACCCTGTGTATATATATGTAATAATAATAGCAATAATATATATATATAATAATGTAATATAATATGTAATATATATATATATAATAATAATAATAACAATATATGTATATAATATGTAATATGTATAATATAATATAATACTCTATGCTAATAATATCAATAATAGCAATAATAATAATAATAACCAATAATAATAATAATGTATGTAATATATATATATGTATATATAATATATATATAATAACAAATATTGAAATATTATAAAATATGTATATAGCATAGTGTAACATTTTAAATACAATTTATACTTCTTCTCCCTCATATTGTTATATGTATATAATATGTATATATATATATATATATAATAATAATATAAAATAAAGCTATTTTCAAAGGCTACTACTTATGCCGCTCCAGGGCTTGGATTAAATATCTACAAAGAAAGAAAGAATGTTAAAAGAGAAATAAATAAATTAATACTTAATTATCATAGTAATCATTTTGGAATATTTATTTTTTTTCTTTTTACCCTGTTTATTTTTATTTTTTTGTTATTTTTTATGTATATATGTATATACATTTATGTTGTAATAATAATAATATCAATCATAATAAACTTTAATAATAATCTAATATGTATATATATTCTAATAATAATATCATATAATAATAATAATAATAATAATAATAATAATAATAATAATATATATGTATAATAATATATATATGTTCATATATATATATATATGTATATATATAACCATATATATATATATATAATAATATAATAATAACATATATTATATATATATAACATATATTATATATTATAGCAATATATATATATATATATATATATATATAT
>JABUQX010072201.1:0-2500 GCA_015478945.1 Trachelipus rathkii
TCAATTAAGTTATGAGATTAAGTTCATAGATCAAGCTCTAATTAATTTAAGAAATAAATCTTACAAATTGGCTGATTCTGGCTATAAAGAGTCTAATAACTCATTTTTTGATTTGGATGCCCTGATAGGCATTGATTTAATAGAGTATTTCCCTCAACTAGAAATGATTAAATGTATGAGTGGATCTGCTTTTAAGTTAAGATATGTTCTATTATTCTATTTGGAAATATTACTAATTTTATATACAATAATCAAATAAGAGTTTCAAATCCACCATCAATTGTTCAAAATCATAATCATGTTCAAAATCAAAATCATTTGCAGGTTAACCATACTTTGGTTAATGCAGTCTTAAACCCTGTACATAATTATTTTAGTCCTTTAAACCACATACTAAGGTAATTCAGAGGTAGAACAAAGATTAGAAAACATGTTCATATTAGAGTCCTAAGGTATTGAAGGTATGCATAATAATAAATCTGAAGATGATTTGAAACAGATTGAAAAATTCAAGGGTGGTATAGAGTTCAAAGACGGAAAATATCACATAGATCTTCCATGGATTGAAGATAAACTTCCCTTGTTGCCATCAAACTATAACATTAGCTCTTGCAGTGCTAATAGAGTTCAATGAAAATGTAGAAAGAAAAAGATTTTAGTTAAAAGCCTATGATGATTCTTTTCAGCAACAGTGAGCTGATTGGTATTATTGAAGAATTCAGAGTATCTCCCTCTGAGTATAAAAATTATATTTGAGTTCCTCACAGACCTTTATCAAAAACTGATGAAACAAGTATCAACAAAATTTTCAGGCCTGTGTTTAACTGTTCTCTTAAAAACCTAATCTTTCCAATCATCTAAAGGGAGCAGCCTATATGACGAGATCCTTATGTCTTCCTTATTAGGACATTTATTCCGATTCAGATAAAATCAGTTTGTTAAGCTTTCAGTAAAGCAAGCCTTCCTTCAGATTAAGTTAAAATCTATCGAAGACCGAAATCGCTTTTGCTTTTTTTTTGAGAAGTAATGGTCAATTAAAGGCTTATCGATACTCAACCATTGTTTTCGGTTTCACATCCTCACCTTTCATCCTCAATTATATCATCAAGCATCATGCTCAGTCTTATAAGGATGATGCATGTACTCAGATTCTATTAAATAATTTTTTTGTTGATAATTTAATTATTAGTGGCAAGGATCTATAACATTTAAAGGAACTTTATCATGAATGCAACAAAAGAATGGAAGATGGTGGTTTCCATCTTAGAAGTTGGGACTCTAATAATGATCAATTAAGAGCAGTTATGGAAGAAGAGGGTAGAATAGTTCAACATCAGGAGTCAGAAGATAAGGTTCTTGGATATCTTTTTAATCCTCTTACAGATAAGTTAAAACTAGCAAAATTTTCAATTAATGCTGATGCAAATACCAAAAGATTGTTGTTATCAGCTGTGTCCAAGGTTTTTGATCCTTTAAATATCTTTTTACCTGTAACTTTAAGAGGTCGGCTATTAATTAGGAAATTATGGCAATTAGGTCTCAATTGGGATGAAAAGGTCCCTGCCGATGTTTTAGTTTCCTGGTCTTCTCTATGTTCAGATTTAAATAAATTACATAGTATTGAAATTGAAAGGTGTACTTTCTCACCTTCTTTCATCAAATCTTTATTCGTATTTTGTGATGCTTCAACATCTTGCTATGGTTTTTTGCTGTTTAATGGTTAGGTCAAGGTTCTAGTTTAATATTCTCAAAGGCCAAGGTGCCCCCCCTCAAATCTGGGCTTTGCCCTCTTTGGAGTTGTTGTTTGTGTCTTATTTTTGAAGTGTATCAAATCAATATTATCAGAATTTTCTAATGTTCAGTTCAAAAGCATAAAAGTGTTCTTATAGAATAGCTCAAATGGTTCTTTCATGGCTCCTGTCTGGAAAAGGCAAAAAAATAAAAATATTTTTGTAAAACAATAGGCTCAAAGAAATTTATTTCAAATCAAAAATCAAGTTGAGCAAGAGTACAAGGTATCCATTTCTTATGCTTACATCTACTGCTGAAAACCCAGCAGATCTTATTACCAGAGGTGTTACAACTTCTACTTTTCTTTCAAAATTGCCATTATGGTTAAAAGGTCCTTCTTGGATTCTTCTAGATCAATCTCAATGGCCTATTAGTAAACTTAATTGTTTGTCTGAGGCCAATAAGGAAAAGACTGTGGTTGTTACTCAGTCTTTGTTACCCTTTAATTAAAGGCTACTCATGTGTGCATAGGCTTTATAAAGTAACTTCAAAAATATTCAAATTCATTAGCAGGAGTAAAGGGCTGGATGAAGATTGTGATCAGAAAGCCCAACTCTATTGGTTGAAGATAATGCAGCAGCATTGTTTTTCTAAGGAGATATTATTTCTCAAAAGTCCTAAAAAGGATGAAATTCCACTGCTGGTTAATCAACTTAATTTATTCATAGATGATAAAGGCCTCATCCGATCCAAAGGGAGAATTGCCAAG
>JABUQX010072201.1:12500-17500 GCA_015478945.1 Trachelipus rathkii
TTCTCCCTTTGGATCGGATGAGGCCTTTATCATCTATGAATAAATTAAGTTGATTAACTAGCATTGGAATTTCATCCTTTTTAGGATTTTGGAGAAATAATATCTCCTTAGAAAAACAATGCTGCTGCATTATCTTCAACCAATAGAGTTGGGCTTTCTGATCACAATCTTCATCCAGCCCTTTACTCCTGCTAATGAATTTGAATATTTTTGAAGTTACTTTATAAAGCCTATGCACACTTGAGTAGTCTTTAAAGGGTAACAAAGACTTTTTCCTTATTGGCCTCGCACAAACATTTAAGTTTACTAATAGGCCATTGAGATTGATCTAAAAGAATCCAAGAAGGACCTTTAAGCCATAAAGCTAATTTTGAAATAAAAGTAGAGGTTGTAACACCTCTGGTAATCAGACCTGCTGGGTTTTCAGCAGTATTGATGTAAGCATAAGAAATGGATACCTTGTACTCTTGCTCAACTTGTTTTTTGATTTGGTAAATTTCTTTGAGCCTATTGTTTACAAAAATATTTTTATTTTTTGCTCTTCCAGACAGGAGCCATGAAAGAACTATTTGAGCATCTACAAACACCTTTATGCTTTTGAACTGAACATTAGGAAATTTTGATAATATTGCTTTGATACGCTTCAAAAATAAGAACACAAACAACAACTCCAAAAAGAGGGCAAAGCCCAAGATTTGAGGGGGGGGGGCCACCTTGGCCTTTGAAAATATTAAACTAGAACCTTGACCTATACTATAAACTGCAAAACCATAACAAGATGTTGAAGCATCACAAAATACGAATAAAGAGTTTGATGAAGAAGGTGAGAAAGCACACCTTTCAATTTCAATACTGTGTAATTTATTTAAATCTGAACATAGAGAAGACCAGGAAACTAAAACATCGGCAGGGACCTTTTCATCCCAATTGAGACCTAATTGCCATAATTTCCTAATTAATAGCCGACCTCTTAAAGTTACAGGTAAAAAGATATTTAAAGGATCAAAAACCTTGGACACAGCTGATAACAACAATCTTTTGGTATTTGCATCAGCATTAATTGAAAATTTTGCTAGTTTTAACTTATCTGTAAGAGGATTAAAAAGATATCCAAGAACCTTATCTTCTGACTCCTGATGTTGAACTATTCTACCCTCTTCTTCCATAACAGTTCTTAATTGATCATTATTAGAGTCCCAACTTCTAAGATGGAAACCACCATCTTCCATTCTTTTGTTGCATTCATGATAAAGTTCCTTTAAATGTTGTGGATCATTGCCACTAATAATTAAATTATCAACAAAAAAATTATTCAATAGAATCTGAGTACATGCATCATCCTTATAAGACTGAGCATGATGCTTGATGATATAATTGAGGATGAAAGGTGAGGATGTGAAACCAAAAACAATGGTTGAGTATCGATAACCTTTAACTGATCATTAATTTTCCAAAAAAAGCAAAAGCGATTGCGGTCTTCAATAGATTTTAACTTAATCTGAAGGAAGGCTTGTTTTATATCCGATAACATAACAAACTGATTTGATCTGAACCGGAAAAATAAATGTCCTAAAAGGGAAGACATAAATTCTGTCTAGTATAGGCTGTTCCTCATTTAGAATTTGGAAGAGTAGTTTTAGAGAAACATTAAACACAGGCCTGGACTTTTTGTTGAATACTTGTTCATCAGTTTTGATAACAGGTCTGTGAGGAGACCAAATATAATTTTTATACTCAGAGGGAGATACTCTGAACTCTTCAATAATACCATCAGCTAACTGTTGCTGAAAGACATCATCATAGGCTTTAACTAAATCTTTTCTTTCTAAATTTTCATGAACTCTATTAAGCACTGCAAGAGCAATGTTATAGTTTGATGGCAACAAGGGAAGTTTATCTTCAATCCATGGAAGATCTATGTGATATTTTCCGTCTTTGAACTCTATACCACCTTTGAATTTTTCAATCTGTTTCAAATCATCTTCAGATTTATTATTATGCATACCTTCAATACCTAAGGACTCTAATTTGAACATGTTTTCTAATCCTTGTTCTACCTCTGAATTACTTAGGATATGGCTTAAAGGATTAAAATAAGAATGTACAGGGTTTAAGACTGCATTAACCAAAGTATGGTTAACCTGCAAATGATTTTGATTTTGAACATGATTATGATTTTGAACAATTGATGGTGGATTTGAAACTCTTATTTGATTATTGTATATAAAATTGGTAATATTTCCAAATGGAATAATAGAACCATCTCTTAACTTAAAAGCAGATCCACTCATACATTTAATCAATTCTAGTTGAGGGAAATACTCTATTAAATCAATGCCTATCAGGGCATCCAAATCAAAAAAATGAGTTATTAGACTCTTTATAGCCAGAATCAGCCAATTTGTAAGATTTATTTCTTAAATTAATTAGAGCTTGATCTATGAACTTAATCTCATAACTTAATTGAAGATCCTCATCAACCAAGAGAGGAAGGGTGAAACAAGACTGGTCCATAAATACATCAAGAACAGTCTCTTTCAAACTGCAGGTGGTAACACCTAAATATGTTTTTATATCGTATTGAGTACTTTGATGATTCTCTACAGATATATTCAGTTTATCAAGCACTCTTTTAGAAAGGTAGGACCTCTGTGAGCCACAGTCGACTAAGCATCGAACTGAAGCTGAAACTTCACCTCTGCTAATCCTTATAGTAATTGATGGCAACAAATATAAATTGTTGGTACTTTGGCTAAAACTAAGACATACATTTGTGAGAGAGGAACTTTTCCTTTGCTTACAAAGAGCAGTAATATGATTGAAATTTTGACCTTTATTATGATTTGACGTTTTAACAATATTTTTGATAACTTCATTATAGCTATTGAATATTTGATTTAAATCAGGGTAATTAGTATTCAACTTGCGAGTAATTTCCTTTACTACCACATTAGGTAATTTTGACAAAACTATGTGGCTAAGTACTACTAATCCTGTAGCCTCCTCAAGATATTTGAGGTTATAACTCTCAAGTTCATATATTAATGTTCTGATATCATTTAAGTAAACCCTTGTCGCATTATTTGCTGGGTCAAATGAAGGTTTTCAAATTCATTTATTTTTTTAATGATTATCAACTTTTTGATGTTATAAACAAAATTCTTTTATCTAAAAGTTAAGAGCCTTTTTATAATTATTGTCCCGAATAGAAAGATTCTGAATCAGAGAGTATGCATATCCCTTTTTTTATATATGTTTTTAAATTTTTTTTTGAAGCATCTTAGTTTGATGGATTCACTTAAATTTTTCTGTAAATCTAAGGAACCCTTAAATTTTGAAATGAAAGGTTTTATAAGCAAACTTATCAGTTTCATTGCCCTCAAAAAACCACAATCTAAGCTCTAAGAACGATTCAACTCAAATGAGAGCAAGTATTTTTTGGAGGGGTTGAATTTTGATCCCTTTAAATTTTAATTCACTTAATTTTGATTTAATGCGAGCATTGGTACTGAAGTCGGACTACACAAGACTCCTCAGTTATTGAAACTTCAAGGAATGAGGGATCAATTCCATTATCATAATTTTTTAGTTAATATAGTATCCTGTGTTTAATATCTTTTACAAGGACTCTACTTTCCTCTAACAAGATCTTTACATAAACTCATCTTTTATCTTTATTAGTATCTGTAGCCTACTCCAATTATCTGACTAAGAAAATATTCTACTTGTTGCCTTAGTTGGATGAAAATGGCTTGAACTATAGGCTTAGATTTTTTATTAACTCTATCAAGAAGGGCTTGTATCTCTGGGTCAGACATTTTCGATGAAATTTGGCTAGAATGACCCAAGGACAAATGAAACCTTGAATTAAGATGAAATAAAGAAAGATAGCCTACCACCAGGCCAAATTATATATTTTTGAATTTAGCGTACATTGTAATGCAAGAACAAAAAAAAAATTTAAATTTTGATAGTTAAAATTGATATAGGGCTTACAAGGCCCTAAACTTTGGAAATTGAATTCTTTAGAGGAAAAAAATGAAAAGATGACCTAGCCACCAGGCCAAATTATTTGATGTGAATTTTGAAAAAGTCTAGAAAAAGACAATAAAAAAATTAAATTTTGAAGTTGAAAATGATCTAGGCCATGTCTTTCGAAATTCTTACGCTTGATTTTTTTTTTTTTACAGGAAAACACGAAAAAGGAATGGTTAGGCAATAATGCATTGCTTATCTAACTCTCATACCAAATTTTGAATTAAATACACTAGAACTAACTAAACTTTAGGGACAAAAAACACCAGATAGCTAGTCTTCAGTAGCGCCCATGGACTCTACAGTCTCTAAAATTTTCATGATGTTCAAATAAACCCTTAAATTTTAAGTAATTTTTTACTCAATAATACTGAACACAAAATATCATAACTGCTATAAGCTCGGAGTTGGCTAGATTATAATTTGCAATTGATAGGCACGAGTTATATCAAGAACTTGCAACAAAACCCTTCGGTGGAGAACCAATTATAGATTACACGATTGACGGAAATTTAACTAAGCAGATAAATTGATATGAACAAAATTTCTTTGAAATTATTATAACTAAAAAATTATATATGACAATGTGTCTTACATAAGCCTTACCTGAATTTGTGTTCAAAGATTTATGCTCTTGAAGAAGTTCTTAAAGCCCTAAGAATAACTCAGCTTTTTGGCTTTTTGTAAATTAGGACTTATAACTATTAGGGTAAATGAGTGGTGAGTAGAAGTAAAGAGAATGAGCAGGTGGATAGTAAAAAATATTTTGAAAAGAAATGAAGAAATAAGACAATTTACCTCCAAACCCTTACCATTTTTTTGATTATGAAATTTGAATTTCAACAGCGCGACAAATGTAGAACCTCAGTTTGAAGTCAGTTGTAAAACTAATAGTAATTTTTTTTTTTTTTAGTGAAATTCTGTGCAATTATATCCAATGGAGACAAAATATAAATTCCGCTTAA
>JABUQX010072201.1:20000-24642 GCA_015478945.1 Trachelipus rathkii
TCCGCCCCTCCCCTACGGGGTATGGAAAACGTCCCCCTTCTGTTCCCTGTCAGCTCGAGCCCCTTATTTTGCCGTGATATATATATATATATATATATATATATTATATATATATATAATATATATATATATATATAATATATATATATATATATATATATATATAATTTACAACAATAAAAATTAGTCATGAACTCAACAGTATACGTAACACGAAATCCTGATGTGTATTGACATCAACGAGAGCTTGCAATAAACTTCTACTTGACGGTTCATCGGTACAATAATATATATAGTAATGGCATATATATTATATATATATATTATAATATATGCATAGGCCTTATCCCTAACCTAAATGGACATAATATGTTGTCGTAAAGGCTTACGTAGATCGATTTATATATGGTGTAGGCCTAACCTCTCTCTCTCTCTCCTCTCTCTCTCTCTCTCCATCCTCTCTCTCTCTCTCTCTATATATATATTATATTATATATATATATATATAATAATATAATATATATATATAATATATATATATATACTATATATATATATAATATATAAATTTTTTAGAGCATTATTTAATTTTTGGCATATTCTATCGTACGAAAAATAAATACTTTTAACCAAATCTTTATTTTTTATTAATTAACTAGTTTGGTTATATTCAATCACAGTCATAAAATATACTTATGGGTTCAATTGAAATCTTTTGATTAATCGTTAAAAAAAATTATTTTTATTGATATATAATTAATCGGAAAATATCAGATACAAACATCGATAGTGTTATCCCTAAAAAAAAAAAACGCAGAAATTAGTCAAAAAAAATTTTCTGGAGCGTAATTTTTCATTTTTATTAAAAATATGTATTTATATTATACACTAATCAGTAAAAAAAATTTTTCAAATTTACCTTTTTTGTAAATCTATAAAGTTTATAGTTTTAATATTAATAGTTAGGAAAAGTTTATTCACCTCAGCTAAACTTATTACCATTTACTGAAGTTTTATTTAACACTTTGACTGCCATGTCGCACATATATGTGGGATCGTGATATTTCATTTGCGACCTCGTCGCACATATTTGTGCGACACAGTGACTTCGTTTGAGGCCTCGTCGCACAAATCTGTGAGACAAAACATGCAATTATATATGCTCAAAAGATAGCATGGCCGCTAAGGAAACTTTTGGTATAAGTCTCGTGGCCGTCGGTGTTACAGTTCTAGTTTTACCTTACGTTTAGTTTCATATAAAGCTTAGAAGTGCAAGTCATATAATTATATATTTATTTTAACAAAAAAAATTTATAAAAAATATATATATATAATAATATATTATATTATGCAATATCTTATATATAACTATAAGGATATGAATCCATGTGCCGGAACGTGGAACCTATTAAGGTGGTGGTAAAATTTTTTTTTTTTTTTTTTTTTATTTTATTTATTATTTTTAATTTTGATTATTATTGTACTGTTTTTCAATAATAAAAGGAGATTAAAAAAAATAAAATAAAAAAAATAGAAATAAAAAAAAACATTAGGAGATTGGTAGAGGTTATGAACCTTGAAAAACTGATGAGACGAAAAGGCACAAAATCAAATTTATTTAATGTAGCATATATTTATGGAGATACACGGCTGCCTGGTGAAATTAAAAAAAAAACAATAAAAATTATATAGTAATATCTCGGTAAATACTTTGTAACTTTACGAATTTCAGCTACCATATGATTTCAGTAATTAATGGCATAACCTATATATAAAGAATGCAAAAATTCTAACGTGGCCTCCGGAGAAGTTTTTTACCTGATTTACCCGCTGGCAGGCAAATTGTGTGTAAACTAAAGAACTAAAATTATATTTGTTTTCTCTAAATTGGTAATTTTGGTTATGTAGATAATTGTGAGAAGCATTTACGTAACTATTATTACTAACTATAAATTTAAGTATTCAACAAAGGTAAAATTGCTTGAATTTTTTTTAACCTTTTAAAAACATTTTTAATGAGATGCACTATTTAAGAAAAGGATATACCAAGATATTATGTTTTCAAAACATCATTTTTTAGGCTTTATTTCAATTCGTTTCAAAATGATTCAGAGCTTGTCCGAACAGAATGACATAGTTTTACTTGTCGATACATTCAATTTGTATTTATTTTCTGATTATTAGTATTTTTTTATCCATATTACTTAATTTTTACTATGGATCAAAAGTTTACTTATTTTATAAAAAAATTTTACATTAAAGAAAAAAAAAATATTGTGAATAAATTTATAGATGTAAAAAAAAAGTAAATATATATATATGATATATATATATATTTATAGTATATATATTATTATATAAATATATATATTTTATATATAATTATTATATATATATATATATATATTATATATATTTAGTGATAAGTTAAAAGCTCGATTTCTATTGGCATATTTTTTTACAATTTATCATCAATTTTTGTGATTAATTGGGTAAATATTAAAAATTTTGGATAACATTGAAAGTCAAAAATAATAATTATGTATATTTATAAATATATACGAGTATATATTTATATATATATATATATTATAATATGGTTTCATATATATATTTTATTATTTATATATATATATATATAGTTATTATATATATATATTTTTAGCAATTGATGATAATGATTCTTAAGTCCTCTTAATACAATATAATAATAATAGTTACATCAAGGAAAATGGATAAAGTATTTATTAATGGAAATGGAGACATATGTGTAGTCCGTAACATAAAGATATTAAACGTTTAACTAGATCCATATGTTTGATCCAAGTAAAGCCTGCAAGGCCCTGGATGGTATCACCATGGTAGAGAATTTTTGAAAGAGGGGTATGTGCCATCCATTGCTAAGGCACTGTATTGATTTCTAAGCGATCTAATAATAACATTTGGTGGAGGTACCATCAAGATGATGGTGAAAACAAGCATATGTTGTTGGCCTGGATTTATAAAGAAGATAGAAGGATAATTTGGGAAATTATAGCCAGTTTAGCTTAACATCTCTGATATTGTTAAAGGTTCTGGAAAAGATACTGAAAGGTGCATATAGAGAAAATATTTAGAAGATAACAAGGTATTGTATGACTCCAGCACGGTTTCAGAAAGGGTAGGTCATGTCAGACAAACCTTTTAGAATTTTAATAGATGTCTCTGGATGAGGACTGCCATTGACCGGGAGATCTCAGTTGATATTAATTATTTAGTATTTTCAAGCTTTTGATAAGGTTCCCATTTCCCACATCACTGGCACTGTGAAAGATTTGCATGTGGTAAAATATTTCCGTGGAGTAGCGATGGTTTGGTTGGTTTTAAGAGTGGTTGTGGAATGAAAAACAGTGTGTTCAACTAAATAAATAAGTCATCATGGGAAGTAGTGAAGAGTGGTGTCCCACAGGGTCAGTTGCTGGGGCCACTGTTGTTCCTCATAATATAAATGATTTAGACAAGAAAAAGAATGCTGGTTTCTAAGTTTGCCTATGATACTCAGCTGAACACGCATGTTATAAGTATTGAGGGGTGTTGTGAATAAAGATTAATAAATGATCTTGAAAACTTCTTGGGTGGGCAGATAAGTGGCTAAAAGAATTTAACAGGAAAATGTAAAGTTCTTTACCTCTGTTATTTATTTAAATTTTATACTAATAATACTGAATGGGGATTGGTTGATACTGTGACCCAAAGAAAAGATTTTAGGTGTGATTTAATAAGCAGTAATTTGAAATTAGCTAATCAGGGTTTTTAAGCAAGATAAGCTAATAGATTCTGGGCATAATTAATCGCAATGTTGTTTACATAAGGCAAGGAAGTAATAGTAAACTATATAATAGCTATGTTGGTCCAGTAATAGAGTTGTTGTGCACAGAATTTGGGCCCCTTTATTTAAGAAAGACTTAGATATGCTAGAGAGTAGTGCAACAAGGATATTTCTGGGTTTGAGGGCAAGAGCTATAGGAGAGGCTGAAGGAGTTGGGAATGTTTTCTGTAGAAAGCGATTTCTTCAGAGGGGACATGATATACAAGTCTACAAAATTTTTACATCTATTGATAATACGGAGACCAATAAATTCTTCATAGAGCACGGATGGAAGACCAGGGGGTATAACAAGAAAATTTAGAAGAAGCCATGCATTCAGCAATAGGGTTGTTAAATTTTGGAATGGTTTGCCACAGGAGGTTGTTGAGTGTGACTCGATTGCAACATTTAAGAAAGGGTTGATAGGTAATGGATGGTTGGGTATCATATAGTATATTTAGATGAAGCCAAATTGGCTGGTTTAATTACAGTAGTTATTAATGGTATACTGCATGTTTGACCATAACTTAGTTATTATTAAGGCATGTGATGGTTTGGGTATCATATACATTTTTTTTTTTTTTTTTTTTTTTTTTTTTTTGACTAAGCCAAATTGGTGATTTTTATTTACAGGAATTTGACAAGGCCTAGGGTGCTTTGTGGATTTGCATAAGAGCATGTTTGGTTAGTGGGTTGACTGGGGAAACAGTCTCTTCGATAGGTCCATGTTGCCTTCTTACCTGTCCCTATATTCTTATGTTTCTTATATTCTTAAGGTTCAAGTGGCTGTTCCTT
>JABUQX010072202.1:0-7500 GCA_015478945.1 Trachelipus rathkii
AACAAAAAAATCATCATAACCTCGTCTAAATATCATAATCCCAACGAATATTGCAAATATAACAAAGTTTTAACCAAACATAACATAAAAATAAAAATTTTTATCCTGACATAACATAAAAATAATTCTTTGAATAAAATAGCACAGTAAAGCGTAATAGTTTTACTGGTTTTAAAGCAGTAAATCAGTAAATCAGTAAATCAAACCACCCTTCTGTCCATCCCACTACCCATCCACCCGTCTATGATCTTTCGACCTATTGATTCGGCTTTGGGCTCAGCCGGAGGGGTAAATGCCCGCTTACACCCTGCAGGGGTGATCCCCCTTCAGAGAAATCACATCCTTTAAGGGGGCATCCACTAGAGTTTTCTCTCGGAATGTATGTGTTGTTTTAGATACTCTATCATGTGTTAAATGAAAACTGTATTTATTCGTAAGGTTAGCGTACGTTATCGTTAATATAATATGACAATTACAGTGAAAATAACACTGATTTTTACTAGTAGAAAATGCATGAGCTATTACTCCAGATAATCAGTATATTACTTTCGTGTTACACTGACGGATGTTGTGTTAGAAACTCGAGCCTATGTTAAGTTTTGGATTGAGTAATGTTAGGTTAGCCCTAGAAATTTGATAATGTCTACTTGCTCTAATATTCCATAGGTCAAATGAATGTATACTCGAGACGTGTGATCACTCTTGATGAAGATGTTGTCAATATCATAGTTCGAGATGCTGGTATCTTATATTGATAGATCTAGGAGTCACTTTGTTAAGGAGATATTTGTTAGATTATACGTCCTTTACCTGTTGCTGATTACCAAATAATAGATACTCGAACATATGACCTGAATACAAATAGGTCGATCTAGATACATCAGACGGGGTGGATGGAAGTAGTGGACTGCAAGGAATAGGATGGTTTTGATTTACTGCATTTACTGATTTAACTGCTTTTAAGAATCAGTCAAAAACTATTACACTTTTAACTGTGATATAATTTATTCAAAGAACTTAATCTTCTTATGATTATTATGTTATGTCAGGATAAAAAAAATTTATTTTTATGTTATTGATGTTGCGTTAAATAACTTTGCTATATTACTGCAATCTATTTAAAAGATAAAACATTTTTTTTTTATCTCTCGTTTGGGATTATGATATTTAGACGAGGTTTGATGAATTTGTTAAATATTAGAAGTTGATGTAAAAAATTCGTTACATTAGCAATATATTTGTGTCAGTATGATGCTTAGACATGGTTTCATGCTAAATTTTTTGTTAAAATATTACGATGTTAATGTAAAAATTAACATTGATATGTTAGAGATAGCCTGAAAAAGTGTGAATAGGTTACGTTTTGTATGAAGTGGTTATGTAGTTACTGTTTGCAAGTGCGGAAGTTTGTTAATGGTAGTAGTTTATTCGTGCGTAAGGTGGTGTCAGGTTTGCCATTGTACATTATATCTTAGTTTTGGTCATGCTATGTTAGCTTTATTAATGTTAAAACACTGTTACGTTAGCACATATATTCGTTGGTTAGTAAATAAAGAACTTATTTTTGTCATGTATTGTTGTTGTTGTTTGTTGTTGTTTGTTGTTGTTGTTGTTGTTTGTTGTTGTTGTGTTGTTGTCTAACGAGAATATATACCCTTTGAACTGATATGGTTCGTTCGTGCGTCGTATTCTTGTTTGCTTTCTTCTGATTGGTTGAAAGAAAGAATCTCATTACATTTAAGGGTTGTTTACGAATACGATTTCCGTCAGTAGGACATTTTTCGCTGTGCTGGTACGATGACATCTCCTCGCATCTCTAAACCTGTTGTTGATATTTTCACGAGGAGCTTCGTTATTCCCAACGACTGTGTCATTTATATTTAATCGTCAACCGGATGGATACCGATACATTGCTTGTATTTCATCCAGAGGTTCAAATAATAGACCTTTATTCATTTGTGTTGAAGAGTTCATCAAGATTATCAATATTGCAGCAGGATGGATAGAGGATAAATGTGTGTCATCTGATATATCGACTAACAGTGAAATATCTAACTGGAAAGATAACGTGAGAGGTTCTAATAGAATAGACGTTGTGTTCTCGTCGTGTGACGATATTAAAACCCTTGATGTACGCAACTACTGGAAACCCATCGATTGTGTGACCTTCAGACATACGTGTATAGGTTTCACAGTTCGAACATCTGAAAATATTTACAGCATTGCTTAAAATAAAAAAACGAATTAACATCGCATCTTAACGATGTTGAAATACTTGAGGACTTAATACATATAGCTCACGGTGTAATCTATGATATTTACACCAAAACATGTGGTTTCCCGTATAATGCAGTATACAGGAATGCTTTAATAACTATCAGCTTGAATGAATTTACTTCTCTCTTGTATGAGAGAATGAGTGCTGCTGAATCAAAATATGCTGAAAAATGGTTTAGTGCTGCTGAAGGTATTTATAGTTACATCCTTTCAAAGGGTGTTGAATCTTTAGAGAGATATATAGAACTTACCCAACTTGAATCCTATGTTCTCGGATTAGATGAATTAATATATTTAAAAATAAACATGTTTTTTTATGTATTTATATGTTTTTATGTATTTTATATGTCGTTTTTTAATGAAAATTTAATATTTTATAAAAATGAAAACTTGTTTTACTTCCCTCGTAAGTTCGCTTTATTGACTAGTTTGTTAATGAGCGTTTATTCGTCTGGTTGTTTTGTGTGTTAAGTATGTAATGTTTATAGTTTAGCTTTACAGAGGGTAAAAACTTACGTGTTTTGTCTTTATCCATTATGTATTATGATGGTTAGGTACAGGTTTATGCTAAATTTTTTGTTAAATATTACTGTGTTAAATGTAAATTAACATTGTCATGTTGATATGTTTGATAAAGTGTGATTGGATTATGTTTTTTGTGAGCTTTGTTAGTTACTTTTACTGATGATAAGTTTGGACCCTTGTTTTAATGTTAGCAAGTTTATTCTTTGCTTAAGATGTGTCAGAGTTTTGTCCGTTGTATATTTAGTATTTGTTTACGTTCTGAGCAAATGTTTATGTTGGCTTTATTAATGTGTGAAAACTTTGTTATGTTAGCATACTTTCCCTGGTCTGTATGATAATTACACTAGGTTAATGGTAAATTTTTGTAAAATATTACATGTTTAATGTAAAATTAACATTGTTATGTTTAGAGACATGCTTGATCATGTGTGAATAAGTTACGTTTTTTGATGTTATGTAGTTACTTTACTGTGTTAAAGTGTGGAATTCTTTGTTAATTTAACAGTTTTATTCATGTTAGTTGTGTTAGGTTTGTCTTGGTACATTATTTTCTTAGTTCATGTTACGTCATGTTAGCTTTATTGATATGGAAACCTTTTTACGTTAGAGTATATTCGTTGATCAGCATGATAATTAACCAATGTTGTGATAATTTTTGCTAAATGTTACTGTGTCAGTGTAAGATTAACGTTAATATGGTAGAGATATCTTGAAAAAGTAGGTAATACAGGTTACGTTTTTCATGCAGTGTTAGTTACTTTACTGGTGTTAAGTTTTGGAACTTTGTTAAATGTTAACAGTTTTTTTCGTGTGTAAGTTGTGTTGTGTCTTTGTACATTATTTTCTTAGTTCATGTTACGCCATGTCAGATTTATTGATGTGGAAACCTTATTACGTTGGAGTTATGCTCGTTGATCAGTATAATAATTAACCAATGTTGTGATAAATTTTAGTTAATATTACCATGTTAATATAATTAACATGTTATGTTAGAGATATGCTTGACAAAAGTGTGAATAGGTTACGTCTTTGTATGCTATGTAGTTACTTTACTGTTGTTAAGTATTGAACTTTGTTAAAGTTAGCTGTTTATTCATGTTAAGGCATGTCAGGTTGGTCGTTGTGTATTATATTCTAGTTTCAGATGGTGGCTAGTAAGCTTTAATTAATTGAAAAACTTTGTTACGTTCAAACATATATTGATTGATCTTTGTATATAGAATTTGATTTTATGTTATGTTTATCCAAAAATATACTCGAAATGTGACTTGAATAATAGATCAATAGTTTCAAGGAATGGGCAGGAGGGGGGCTGAATGGTGGTTTGATTTACTGATTTACTGAATTTGGGTATGTAAAAACATGACAATTTTAGTAAAAATTTGACCTGAATCAATAGATCAATAGATCATAGATCAAAGATCATAGATCATAGATCACAAACTGGTTCAGGAAGGGTGGTTGGATGGTGGTTTGATTACTGATTTACTGATTTGGCTATGTAAACTGACAATTTTATAAAAATTTGACCTGAATAATAGACAATAGATCAAATAGATCACAACTGGTCAGGAGGGTGGTTTGGATGTGTTTGATTTACTGTGATTTAAGGTTATGTAAACGTTACAATTTTGTAAAATTGACTTGGAATCAATAGATCAATAGATCAATAGATCAATAGATCAATAGAATCACAGAAGTGACCGGAGGGTGGGTGGATGGTGGTTTTGATTTACTGATTTACTGACTTTAGGGTATGTAAAACACGAACAATTTTAGTAAAAATTTGACCTTAATCTAGATCAATAGATCACAACTGGTCAGGAGGTTAGTGGATGGTGGTTTGATATACTGATTTACTGCTTTAGGGTATGTAAAAACGTAAAAATTGTAAGTTATAAGAAAGAGACTAAGAATTTTTATTTTATTTATTTATTTTATTTATTTATTTATCTTATTTATTTATTTTTTTCTTGATGGTTCTGAAACCATTATTTCGAAATCTAAAGACACCAGTATTGTATCATTACACAAATATTTACATACTCGGCACGCACCGGAGCCAGCACCGTGCGGCTGTCACTCCTACTCCTCTGAAGTCAGAACTCCTTTTTCATATCTTTCCTTCTTTATTCTTCTTTCATCCTTCTTCATTCCTTCGACCTCTGTTTTGCACTCTGTGCTCGTTTTTTTCAGTCAGACCCCCCTCAGGGGGGGCATAGAACACCCCATACGGGACTTATAACCATCAATTTCGAGTTCTACGGTTTCTCGATAACTTATAAACCACCAACATTGTTGGTTATACGAATGTTTATTAACACGGCACCGCAGTGGCTCCAGCACCGGTGCCGGAGCAAACTCATCCATGTCAAGTATTTCTAGAAATTCAATTCTGAATCCTCTCACCAAATTTCAGCCAATTACGAACACTTCGATTTTTTAAAGGGGGTGGGGTCCCCCTCGGGGGACCCACGGGGACGTAATCACGTCTACGAATAGGGTACCTCACCATCTAACCCCCCTCCAAATTTTAACCAGATACGATAACTCTAACCCATGTAAATATATATCGGAGTTATAGGCTGAGCTGGAACCGGAGCCTAAAAATCATTTTATAATAATAATAATAATAATAATAATAATAATAATAATAATAATAATAATAATAATAATAATAATAATAATAATAATAATAATAATAATAATAATAATAATAATAATAATAATAATAATAATAATAATAATAATAAAACTTCAGAGGATGAGACGGAATCGGCGCGGTGCGGTGCGGGGCTAAGCGGGGCTAAGCGGGGCTAAGCGGGGCGAGGCGGGGCGGGAGTCGGAGTCGGAGTCGGCTCAAAAATTGAATCCTTCTACGAAGGATTCAATTTTTTTCGACGTAATAATAATAATGTGTATGTGTATGCCCATGCGCATGCGCGCGCGCACGCGCGTAATAAAAAAAATTACGAAATAACATGAAAAATCAATTATCTTATCTCAAAAACATGTGTCCTTATCAGCTACGCTGATAAGGACACGCTACGCCCTCATTCCAAAAGTTGTCTACGACCTGTTAGGAATACTACTAGCATCATGGAAATAAATTATTATTTGCAAAAGGGAGCTTGTGCTTTAAAAGCCATTAATTTAACAAAATTCTTAGGAGTGGATAAGTTCCTGCTAACCTTTCGAAATTAGAATGATTTTGATAAAATTATGCCTATATTTTAAAAATATCTTGATAAGCATTGTGTGTAAATTTCAACAATTTTCGAAAAGTTTAGGGGAGAATTTTTTTTTCTTCATTTGAAATTTCACGTTTTTGACACAAAAAAAATCTCCTCCCCCCCCAAAAAAAAAGAACTATTGCAATTGAAAAAAAACATGGATAAGCTTTTATATATAGCCAAGAGAATATACTCTGGAAGTTTCATTCAAATTTAGAAGGTGAAGTAGTGTCAGCTTCCTGAGAAAGTTGTCCAAAAAATTATGAAAATCAGTTTTCAGAAAATTTCACCCAAAATTTAGAAACTCTGACCATTTGCAAAGTTTATAAATACTTCTTTACAGTTAAAGTGATTTGAAGTACTTACAGTAGAAGAAAAACTAAAGAATTAAACTAAAAATCATTTGGGGATTTACCTAAAAATAAGGCCACCCCCACCCAAATTAAGAATTATATATGAAAATTTCTTTTGGAAATCCAAGTTATGTTAGCTACCCTTCAAATTATATGTTATCTATTTGAATTTAATTCAAAATTATGCTCCGAGAATTAGTTAATAAGGCTAAAAACATTAGAGAGCTGTGTGAGGCATACTCCATACAGGAGCGAATCACACTCATATAATGAGCAAGCAACTAAGGTGGCATGATGAAATTTCGAAGGCGCCTGAGAACTTTCAACCACTTGAAGATTGCTTAGAAAGAAAAATAATGAAATCATTGCAATAAAGATCATGAGAAAAAGAAATTTAAAAATACCAAGAATTTTAAGGATAGACGAAAGTTTGAGCTGTGCATTTTCGATGAAGTTGTTATAGTTGTATGGAAGATTATTCCAAGTAGAATGATGAGGAGTTGAGTTCTTGAGTTACTGAAAGCAAAAATGTTTCCCATGCCCGAAAATAAGAATAATAATTTAATAATAAAAATAAAATTAATTGCATTATTAACTTTAATGTACTTAAAATATACAATAATAAAATAATAATATAAAATCCACCGTCAATTGTTCAAAATCAAAATCACATTCATGTTCAAAATCAAAATCATTTGCAAGTTAACCATACTTTGGTTAATGGAGATTGAGACACCGTACATTGTTGCTTAAATCTATTGATTATCGTAACTATAATAACACTATAGTTAAAATACTGGCAATAATAATAATAGTAATAAATATAAAATAATATTTCTGGAAAAGATAAAAAACGAATAATAATAATAATAATAATAATAATAATAATAATAATAATAATAATAATAATAATAATAATAATAATAATAATAATAATAATAATAATAATAATAATAATAATAATAATCAATAATAATAATAATAATAATAATAATAATAATAATAATACCAATTTTACTATTTTTAAATAATTAGATCTAAGAATTACCCCACATACACTATAACTAATACTTTACAATACATTTACCATTACTATTGCTAATATAACAAAG
>JABUQX010072202.1:12500-17500 GCA_015478945.1 Trachelipus rathkii
AAGAAGACATGCAGGAGAGTTGAAGAAGACATGCAGGAGAGTTGAAGAAGACATGCAGGAGAGTTGAAGAAGATATGCAGGAGAGTTGAAGAAGACATGCAGGAGAGTTGAAGAAGACATGCAGGAGAGTTGAAGAAGATATGCAGGAGAGTTAAAGAAGATATGCAGGAGAGTTGAAGAAGACATGCAGGAGAGTTGAAGAAGATATGCAGGAGAGTTGAAGAAGACATGCAGGAGAGTTGAAGAAGACATGCAGGAGAGTTGAAAAAGACATGCAGGAGAGTTGAAGAAGACATGCAGGAGAGTTGAAGAAGACATGCAGGAGAGTTGAAGAAGACATGCAGGAGAGTTGAAGAAGATATGCAGGAGAGTTGAAGAAGACATGCAGGAGAGTTGAAGAAGACATGCAGGAGAGTTGAAGAAGATATGCAGGAGAGTTGAAGAAGACATGCAGGAGAGTTGAAGAAGACATGCAGGAGAGTTGAAGAAGACATGCAGGAGAGTTGAAGAAGACATGCAGGAGAGTTGAAGAAGACATGCAGGAGAGTTGAAGAAGACATGCAGGAGAGTTGAAGAAGACATGCAGGAGAGTTGAAGAAGACATGCAGGAGAGTTGAAGAAGACATGCATTAGAGTTGAAGAAGACATGCAGGAGAATTGAAGAAGACATGCAGGAGAGTTGAAAAAGACATGCAGGAGAGTTGAAGAAGACATGCAGGAGAGTTGAAGAAGATATGCAGGAGAGTTGAAGAAGACATGCAGGAGAGTTGAAGAAGACATGCAGGAGAGTTGAAGAAGATATGCAGGAGAGTTGAAGAAGACATGCAGGAGAGTTGAAGAAGACATGCAGGAGAGTTGAAGAAGACATGCAGGAGAGTTGAAGAAGACATGCAGGAGAATTGAAGGAGACACAGAAGAGATGTTGATCAAAGTTGAAAGTGGCTTAGCAGATGTTGAAGCAATTGATTACAGTAAAGGTTTGCCACAGAATAGACGTAATCGTGCAAACAGAGTGTGCGAAAGGAGATATCACAAGCACACAGGATGGAGATTTAGACCAACTGTCTTTATTATTTGAAGACAGAAATATCAAGACTGGTTTGATGTTGAAAGTACGGATAGTGATGTAAGAAGCTCATTTGTCATTCGAAGATTCCTAGCGTCGCTACGCTATATTTTCCCAAGCAGAGTACACGCTAGGAGTGGTAGCAAGTGATAAAAGTTACAATGGAGACACGAATATTTTGGCAGAGCAGAGGAATTGGGAGTAGGAATCGTAGAACACGTGGAAGGCTTAGGAGCGGTTTGTAGTTCTCTGGATGGTTTGAACATTCCAGAGGCTGGAGCGATGTTCACTTATCAATAAATGGAAGAAGTTGGTTAAAGATTAGAAATAATTATCACCCATGGTAACAATAGCAACTGACAGACAATGTGTATTGTGAGAAGACTACCAATCATCCCCAAAATACTTGGTCAAGAGAATCAGTACCTGAATTGTCGAATGAGAAAGAAAAAATTGTGAAGTTCGAAAGGAGAACTAAAACAAGAAGAAGAATCTATAGATCAATTTTGTAGGTTTCTTTAAAAGGGATTGGTGGCACTAATCTCTGAAGTGAGTGATGTGAGAGGTTGACATAATGTGAAAATAGAAAGCCAACCCAAAACGTGTTGAGATTAGGAGGTTTCTAGATGTTGGCAAGTTGGTTTCAAGGTGAACTCTGTCATCTTCAAAGATTTTTGTCATAGATGCATTGCTGGACGTTTAAATTGTGATTATCGATTTTTTGTTGTCAAAAGTAAATTGTTGGAGGTTTTCTCATATAAAACAGTTACCAACGCTGAAGGTATGGGATGTACTACTTTCGAAATATCTTCAGCCAATTTATCATTATGGAATATATAATTGATCTTATTATCAATTGTTTGTTTATTGTGTTATTCAATGTATTTTGTTAAGTTAAAGCTACAATAGAAATAGATATTTTTAAATATATATTTAAAGATATTTTGAGAAGTCTTTTGACTATTTATATATAATATATATATATATATATATATATATATAATATATTTATATGTAAATTAGTATATATATATATAATATATATATAGAATAAATAATAATATATATTATATATATATATATATATATATATATATATTAATATATATATATATAATATATATACATATATATTTACAGTTATCACCAACCACTCACGGGCAAAGCCCTATCAAGGAGGGGGTGTTAAATCAAACAAAAACCTCTACTAAACGCAAATCACGCAGATGAAGCACAAAGACCGCGGGCTTAAAAGTGAGGGAGATTAAATTGAGTAGGAAACACAGAAGATGGAAAGAGAATTCAACAGAAGTGGCAGGAAAGAAGGAGGCAGCCACAGCGAACTAGTATGGAGTTGCCTAATATCAACACAAACTCATGTGCCGACACAGCAACCCTTGTGTTACGAGGGCGTCGTAAAGGTGGTGGCACGCCGAGTGGAAAGCTCCCTCGAGCACTGCCGCTTGCGGTTACCTATAGAAAAGTGATAAAGCACCAACATCACGCCGCAAAGATAAGAGGGTCAAATGAACTAGAAAGAAACGGACAATTTATAAGTCTTTTGGCCTTTACCTCGACCCTATCCAAAAGCCGGGTGAAACCTGAGCCCCCCCCAGATATGAGGAGAAAAGTACTCCATACAAGGGCGGATGAGGCCCTTGTATAACTGGAGTAACTGTGGAGAGGAAAAAAAGTCTCGTAGTCTAAACAGAACTCCCAGTTTCTTTGAGGCCGCCTTAGCAACCGTTTTGATGTGAGGTTTCCAAAACATTTTTTGTTTATGTTTAGACAGATGTTTATATTGTCAACAGGAGAGACGAGAGAACCGTCGAAAGAGATAGGAAAAGTTAGAAGGTGGTCTTAAAGAGAGGGAGATTTGAAGAAGTTGAGTTTTTAAGAATTGAATTTCACAAGATTCAGACGACCCCACCCGGAAATTCTATCCAAATCAGCGAGAATAGAAATCGGAAAGAATTAAAACGAGAGAGGCAATTCTAGAATAAAAGAGGGAGCAGAATTGAAATGAGTTTGAGAATGAAGGATCGGTCATCAGGCCTTTGAGTGAATAGATTGATGTGCAGGTTAAGAAGATCATTAATGAAAAGTAGGAATAAAGAAAGGAGATAAGACAGAACCCTGGGGAACACCACTATATAGACAGAAAAGGAAGAAGTCGCCCAATCAACACAACACCCGATATTGAGCGATTTGAAAAGAAAAGTAAGACATAAGTAAGCAAAGAAAAAGAGGAAATCCAAAGAAGAGGGAGCTTGGAAGCAGTGACGCGTGCCATAAGCACCGGTCAAATGCCTTTGAAGAGATATGTCGAAGCGCCAAACCACGCAAGTACTCCCCCATAGTTCCCTAGGGCCGGAAACCCTAAATCGGTATTAAATAGGAAGTATACACACAGTAGACCTCGAACGCTGAAAGCCGTACTGGCGATACAGAAAAGAGAGAATGAGATTCCGATGGTCTAAGAAGTGAGAGTAAAGAAGGGTTTCAAAGATCTTAGATAGAATAACAGGTGAGAGCTTTAGGGCGATAGATTAGAAGCATCAGAGCTCATATCCTTATTTCGGATAGAGTTGACATGGCGTGCCTTCCAACAACTGAGGGAAAAAGTGTTAATATTGAGACATAGAGAATATAGTTGAACGAGGGGGAGGGGCCAGGCTCGAAAGCACACTCCCTCAAACTCCGGGGAGGAATGCCATACCGGGCAACCCGCCTTCATACGTTCATAAAATCTCAGGAGCCCATGCAACACCCGATCAAATAAGTAATCACAGGCAAAGACATAGGACATCTGAGAGGAGAAGGAGAAGGAGGAGGAATGCCAGAATCGGCCAGGGTTGAGAATTAGAGGAAAATAGGAGGCCAAGAAGAGATTGGTCTTTTCAGTTGAAGAATTAGCAACACAAGAAAAGCCATCAGATACGAATAAGGGAGGAAAGGCAGATTTACAGAGAAGTGTTAGAGATGTTTTTGGCAAAGAGGCCGAAAGATTTATCAGTAGGAGAACCAGGGTTAGCGCACCCTTCGTTTATGAAAGCAAGCTTGCTCGTCGAAGAAGTATCCTGCAACGATTTCTAGCTGAAATGAAAATTACGGGAGTGATGGAGAACGAGAACCCCCCGATAACGCTGTCTCTAGCCGAATGGCCAAAAACAGGCCACGATCGAACCATGGATTATGAGGAGAGAAAGATTTAGTCGAAGAAAAGGAATGGAAACCGCTCAATCCCGTCAAGATTACAGCTCCCAGCCTTAAAGTGGCAGAAGCTGAAGCGTCATCAAAAAGAGTCAAAGCAGTCATTTCAATTATATAGGTAGCGTAGAAGCGACGCAAGGCCCCCCAATCACTCCGATCAAAGTGCCAGAAAAAATGCATAGGGCAGGAAATGGAGCTGTTGGAGAGGAAGAATTAAAATTAAGAAGATGTAAGGTTGTGGTCAGATTTACCAAAAGGAGCGAAGGTAGTGTATTATAGAAGAGAAGGACTAGTGTGAAACATAGGTCACAGTGTGTTTCAAGAATTGGTTGGGAAACGATCCGGAAGTGTGTGTAGGTTCTTTGATTAGTTGCTCCAGATCGTTAGAATGCTAAATGATTCGGCTTCCTCCCCACCTAAATCAGTATGAGAGGACCCCAACCATTCATCAGTCGTTGTGGTACATTGAAAATCCCTAAATAAGAAGGACCTCAGTTATTTGAATGAGAGATAATAACAGTCTCGTGAGAGGTAGTAAGATATTCAAAGAAAGAGTGAAAATCTGTTCTGGTAGAAGAACAGTAGCAGAAGCACAAGATTATTGTAGCAGAAGGAAGAAAGATTTTGAGCCACAGAGCGTCGAAGTTAGGAGATTCGAGATTCACGAAACGTGTTACAGGAGTATTAAGTTTTACATAGGCACACCTCACCAAAACCCTCG
>JABUQX010072202.1:22500-27878 GCA_015478945.1 Trachelipus rathkii
ATATGCTCATGTGTTCAGTTGCAATCTATAGAGGCGTGTTAGGTGTGAGAAGAATTGTATAATGAGGATGAAGCGTAATTAGAGATTGTGTGGAATGAAGAAAGAATAAATAAAAGTACCGCAATGAAGATGAATTGTCATGTTTGGATGGATAGATATAGTCATTGTTTAAGCGGATGTATAGTGGTGAGTGTGTTATTGGGAATCGACCGGCTGGGAGACCGAAAGAAAAAGTGGATTAAGTCAGCAAAGGAATGCCTGGAGGGGAGAAATGTGAGTTTGGCAGAGGCGAGAAGAAAGGTGCATAATAGGAGTGAATGGCGGGGGTTTGTGACGGGGTATAGTTGTGGCCCACCTGGGCCAAGGGATGAACTCTACACTGACGATATGCCAAAATGAGGTTCCGTCGAGGTTCCGTGAAGCTATAGAGTGGATTTTCTGACTGCGGCGAGTTCTCACTAATGGTATAGGAGGGGGCGGTAAGGCTGGGCTTTCTTCTCGACTTGTTTCATATTCTTCTACTACTTTCTGTTTCCGGTGCATTGCACGCACCTTACCCCCAGTCTTGGGGGAAAAAAGGTAGATAATGATGATGATGATGATGATGATGATGATGATGATGATGATGATGATGATGATGATGATGATGATGATGATGATGATGAGATGATGATATACAGTATATATAGAAAAATAAAAACCACAATCCCTCTCTAACCATAAGAATTTACAACAAAATCAAACAACGAAATAACATAAGCCAATACAGAACAGTATTAAAAACACATTTACTTCACCTAAACAGCCCTAAAACAGTCGCCGAATCAAAGAAGTTCAAACATTACCTACAGAGTTATTCAACCCATCTAAAATGTTCACACGTAACAAAATTATGAGACGAGTGCCACGTGCAAGCTTCAAAGTGAGGGATATAAAATACAATAAATATATAAGACAGTATAGAAGAAATCCTCAGAATGGAAAAGACAAGGTGCTATAAAGGGCAGCCAAGAGTTGACTATTTTCAGATATAATTTTGCTTGAATAAGATTCACAATATCTTGAATTATTCAAATTCAAGCATTTTAATAATTTCTTCAATGTTACTAATTTAAAAAGAACTAAAATATTAAATAAATAAATAAAAGCAGGTTCAACTCACCTCCATAGACTAAAAAATAGACAATTTTTAAAGGTATAAATGTTTTGTTAAGGAAATCATCTTTTAAAGTTTGAAAAAATTTCTTCATTTTATTTGCGATATTCCTAAAAATGTAATTTCATATATATATATATATATATATATATATATATATATATATATAAATATGATAAATATGTATATATAATATAAATATATATATAATATATATATAATTATATATATATATAGTATATATAATATATAATATATAATATATATGTATAATACAAACATATTTATTTATATAAATATATAATTTATTAATATATATATATATATATATATATATATATATATATATATATATATATATATATATATATATATATATATATATATATATATATATATATACATATATACAATACATATATATATATAAATATATATATATTATAATATATATATATACTATATATATATATATAATATATAATTATTAAAATAAGAGATACCGTTATATAAATTAAAATATAGATATAAATATATATATAATAATAACTAATATATATATATTTAATAATATATATATATATATATATATATAATATATATATATATATATATATATAAGATAGTATGATTATACGTACTTATAAAATATATAATAACGATATATATATATATATATATAAAATTATATATATATATATAACCCTTCTAACCACAGAATGGGGGCGAGGTGCGTAGAATATGAAGATCATGTTGATAAGTTTTTGCAATATATCAACTCTAAACACCCGAATATAAAATTCACTGTTGATGTAAAACAAAATAATTCTTTGGCATTTCTGGATATCGATATATGCAAGGATAATAACAAATTTCACACCAGTGTCCCTTCAGAAAATCTATTAATCATCTGAAAAGACAAAATTAAAAAAAAAAAAAATATTGCTTTCATTCCTCATATTTTTAAAATCACCTTAATTAAACTCTTTTTAACAGGGGATACAAAATTTCGTCATCTAATGTTAATTTTACAAAAGAACTTGATTACCTGAAAACATAAATTTCTGAGGAATTGGTTTCCCCGAATTTATCATGACTCAACTTTTCGAAAATTAACTTTCAGCAAAATTTAAAAAAAGTCAAAATCTCCAAAGCTAAATTAACAAGCCTCCTAACGGATGTTATGTATAATGAGGTGCCTTTTCCTTGGAGAATGGTTACGAAATTCGTCGTAAAATTGACGTTGTTTTTTTAAAAACAAACTTTCCACAGTTTAAATTTAGATTTATATTTTTCGATTGAAAACAAAATTGGGAAATATTTTATTCAAAGATAAACTCCCATTACTTTTATGCTCATCAGTAATATAATTACAATGACGGTGACTGGCGATGCCACCTACATAGGAAAGACATATACGAAGCCTTTCCACAGATGCTGACGTTTTTCTTTGCCACCATTTACGATCATCCTCCCTATGTCATTCTCTTCAGGGATTTATACAAGGATATCAATTTTGGAATATTGTCCCAAACTGATGAACTGATCTTCTTTTGTTGAAATCCTTATATATTTGGCAATCTCGAAACCGAACATTAAATGAAAATCAAATTTTAACAATCTTTTAATATTGAAGTGAGATTTTGTTTAAATCTAGAACTCTTTACTATATAATATTGTAATTATTTATCTATATGACTTATTTATTTTAACTTTATATTATTATTAATTTTCTATAATATTTTTGTTTAAAGTTTTATCATTATATTGTAAGCCTTGAAAATGGGAAGAAGTATTCTTACCCGAAACTAGTCGGCTAATAAATTATTTAAAATGTTTAAATTCGTTTTGGTAATACTCGCTATTATAAAATTCCGCCTCAGTTATCGAGGTTCTATTTCTAAAGTTCTTCTAACAAAATATGGAAGACCAGTTCTGAATAAATTTAGAAAACTTGAAAAAGAGATGATTAAGGAAACAAAATTTCAACTTGACCTTTTATTTTTAAAAACCTGTAAACTTAACAAAATATTTCCTAAATTCATATTTTTCAAATTATGGAATAAACGTATGTATGGTTCCAAAACATACAAGAAATGCCAAATGATTCTCCTAAACAATGAAATTGTAAATAAGGAGAGGATAATTAGAATTACATCAACAAATGTTAAGAAATTTTCTGCTGACTTAAAACTAACTCTTTCGTGCCTTGACTTCATATTTGCTAATCGGATTTTATCTAGAACCATAGACGGCACTTCTAGTACTATTAAGAAAGTACACGATAAAAAACTTTTATCTTTAGGAATTTCTTCACGTAATGAAAACATTGATCCAAATTCAGTAATTTTTAATTACAGTTCCTTTCAGTTTAACGAAAGTACTAAGAACACTCTTGCCAAAGGTTTAAATTTTGAAGTTATTCCCCAGAAATTAAACTTTTGCAAATATTTACTCCATTTTGAGAAGCTATTAAGAAAATTATATATATCTCCTATGTACAAATTTTCGGAAGAGAAACAGAAAACTATATTTAATGACATTAGAAATTTAGCTTTTACAACCTTTCGCAAATTTAACCCTAAGAAGTCTGTTCATGTATTTTCTAAAGAAGATTTAAAAAAATTTTAAAGGAGCTTCTAATAATAAAGATTTAATAATTACTAAACCAGACAAAGGAGTTGGCGTCGTGATTCTGGATAAAAATGACTACATTGATAAAGTGTTAACTATACTTTCTGATACAACCAAATTTAAAGTCATAAACGAAAATTGCCAAAAAATCATATGTTCTATTGAAGATAAATTAAATAGATTGCTAAGAAAATTAAAATGTTCTAACAAAATTGATGATGGTACTTTCTCCTCTCTTTATTCCTCGGGTGCCAAACCAGGAATATTGTACGGACTACCAAAAGTAAATAAACCTGACTGCCCGTCCGTCCAATCTATCTGCTTATTGCACTGTAAATTAATAACAATATCAAATCCTTTCCTTCCCTCTTTTAAATTTTAACAAATCTAAATAACATTGTCAATCACATTTAATCAAACTTCAATGAAATAGTTAACTTTCCAAATGCCAATAATTATTATATGGCAAGTTTCGACGTTCAAAGTTTGTTTACTAACGTGCCATTAGATGAAACTTTGGAAATTATATTAAATTCATTGTTCAGAGATTCATCTACAATACATGGTCTAGACAGACAAAGCTTTAAGGAGTTACTATACATTTCATCAAAAGATATTATATTCATGTTTAATGGTAAATTTTATAAACAAGTTTGGTGGCGTGTTATGTGGAGGTCTTTTAAGTCCTACTTTTAATAAAATCTTCACTTGTTTTTATGAAAAAATTTGGCTAAATGAATGTCCAGTAGATTTCAAACCTATATTTTATAGGAGGTATGTGGACGACTCCTTTCTTCTTTTTAAGTCTGAAGATCATGTTGATAAGTTTTTGCAATATATCAACTCTAAACACCCGAATATAAAATTCACTGTTGATGTAGAACAAAATAATTCTTTGGCATTTCTGGATATCGATATATACAAGGACAACAACAAATTCCACACCAGTGTCTTTAGGAAATCGACTTTACTGGATTGACGACAAAATTTTATTCTTTCATTCCTCATATTTTTAAAATTAACTTAATTAAAACTCTTTTTGACAGGGGATAAAAAATTCATCATCTTATGTCAATCTACAAAGAACTTGATTAACCTGAAAACAATTATTTCTGAGGAATGGTTCCAGAATTTATTATTACTCAAACTTTTTCGAAAATTACTTTCAGCAAAATTTAAAAGTCAAATCTCAGCTAAATTAACAGCTCTAAGGAGTTTTTTGTATATGAGGTTTGCCTTTTCTGGGAGAATGAGTTACGAAAATTCGTCGTCAAAAAATTGACGTTGTTTAAAAAACAAACTTTCCACAGTTAATTTAGATTATATTTTGAGTGAAAACAAAATTGGGAAATATTTTAAATTCAAAAATAAACTCCCATTACCTTTATGCTCATCAGTAAATATATCATTAAAAGTGCCGGTGACTGGCGATGCACCTACATAGGAAAACAATGACAAGCCTTCCACACGTATTGCTGATGCATAAAGGTATTATTTAGAACCCAGACCATTTACATCATCCCTCCTATTCAGCTTAATAAATGCTCATATCTCTACAGGAGGCACCATATAAGATACCAATTTGGGA
>JABUQX010072203.1:0-22500 GCA_015478945.1 Trachelipus rathkii
ATGTCGAGAACAACAACGACTCGCCGATAGAGACTAAGCGGAAATTTATGAGCCAACGCAACTATGATATGCGAAAATATTGCAGGGGTCTCATCGCGTCTTAATATGCACACGGACCGATATTGCCAACCAACGTAACTGTACGATTAAATAATATATTTGCACGGAAAAAACGCACGATCGAGATTTGGCAATACGACAATGAGTATATGGATAAATTTATAGAAACGATAGAATATTAAAACATAGATAATATGAATTATTATATTTACAAATAACTAAATGGCCAGGAACGCAAACGAAAACAAACAAGGTGTGCCTTAAAAAGGTTCAAGAAGAAAGACGATGAACAGAGAATTAAAATGCTAGTGACACTAACATAAATTAAAGATAAACTAACGAACGTATCTGAAAAAAAAGAGGGTCTTCAACCCTTTGGGTTACCCATTGGGGATGAATCCCATACATAAAAATGCAACCCAGGAAGGTAACGTGAGAATCTGGGATGAACAAAACGACCACCCTAAAAAACACCAATCCCCAATTGAACCGACTACGTGAGTAAAAAATATCATGAACTGTAAAACAAACTGTACATAATATGCGACTTGCGAGGTATCGACGAATCGACGAATCAGCAGTCGTTCTGTGATAACCTATCTACTTATATATATATATATAATATAAAAATAATAATATAATAATAAAATATATATAATATAATAAATATATATAATAATTCTATAGTTATATATATAATATATATATAATAATAGTATATATATATATAATAAATAATAAATATATAGATAACGATTAAAAAATAACCCCTCTTAAAAGCATTTACCTTGCACTTGGAATCGAAACACTGGACCCTAGCAGAAAACACGAATGTGTTTGGACATCTAAGACCACAAATGAGCTAAAAAAAAGAAACAAAAATCGAACAATACTTCCTATGTGAAAAATAATCCACAAACCACCAAGATAGGACATTTCGCGCTCTTCCCGCTCACACTCGGGCATATTATTTTCTTCGTTTATTTCAATTATAATAATTTTTGGGAGTATTTTAATTTTAAAAAATTCATCCACACGGTAACAGCCTCGACGAAGCGAGAGTAGCAATCCTGCGTATAGCAGGAGACGGGTAGGATGATATTATGAAGGAAAGAAGGGAGGGGCCAAAGGCAACTTCCTGATGAAAAAATAAAATATATATAAAAAATATCACAATATCAATTATATAATATATAGTAAAAGAAACACGTAATAAATAATTTATAAACAATTTTTAAAAGCTTCACAATTTTTTACATTATTTCTACATTTAATAAACAAATATCGTCCGAATATGTTTAATTTTCGTAGAAAAAGTGGAAAGGTAGACGCGAAATACCTTAGGTTCTATATACATACAGCTGCATAACACACATGCATACATGCACATGCATACATGCTACATGCATACATGCATACATGCAACATGCATACATACATACACATACAATATACAATACATACATACATCAACAATACCACCTACCATAACTACATCACAACCCTAATAATACACATAAATTATAAAATAAATATATATATAAAGTATAGTATATAATATATATAATATTATATATATTATATATATAATATATATAATAAATATATATATATATATAAATACTATAATATATAAATAACAATAATAAAATAATATAGTATATAATAATTATATAATATAAAAATATTATATATATATTAAATAAATATAATATATATATATATAAAAAAGTATATATATATATATATATAATAATAATATAATATAGTATATATATATAATAGTATATATATAATATATAATAAATTATATATATTATACTATATATAATAATACAAAATATAATATATACAATATATATATATATATATAAATATAATAGAATATATATATATATATAATATATATATATATATATATATATATATATTATATATATACTAGTATATATATATATAATAAATATAAAATAGTATAATATATATAATATAATATATATATATTACTATATATATTATAATATATATATATATATATATCATATATAATATATATAATAATATAAATAAAATTAATATATATAATATAAAAAATATAATATATATATAATTTATATATATAAAAAAATAATATATAAAGGCTTACGTAGTAATTCCTAAAGCCAAATTTTTTCATCGTTTAAATTTTTAGTTATTTTGGGGAATATTATTTGTGCCTTTTCTAGTAATTGTAGATTTTCTTGATATAATTCGTGCCTAAATATATAAATATACTAAAAAATAAATATATAATACATATATATATATATATTATATATATTTATATATATATATATATATATATATATATATATATATATTATATATATAACTAATATATATATGTGTGTGTGTGTGTGTGTGTTGAAGTTGCATAATAAAGAAACAAAAGAGGTAATGATTTTTTTAATAACTTATTTACAGAAACAATTGCGTTCCTGTTAAATTAAATAATTGAAACTAAAAAATCATTTGTCAAAACGCTTCAGATACATTAGAAATATTTATTTCCCCCTTAGGGGGCTCGAGCCGATAGTGGGAGACAGAGGGAGGGAGAAGCTCCACAAAGGTCGTCGCACCGAAAGCACCGAGAGACCCAGAACTCATAGCCATCCTTGCGGAGTCCTATGGTATTACACTATTAGTTAAAGTAACTACAATAAAAAAAGTGCAATAAGGGCATTAAAATTATTCTTTTTTAACTAAAGAAATAAGCATAGGATATAACCGCAAAGAATGGCAGGTTGTCGGGGGTTCCTCTCGGGCCTCCTGTAATCGACTGGGGAGGGACTTCGTCCGCCCGCTTCCCCCGTCGGCTTCGAGCTCCAAAACGGGAACAAAAAAATCTTAAATTATTGTCCAATGAATAAATGACCACCCCCAGAAAAAAACTGATGTTTTAGGTACTCATACTATATATAAATATAAGAAAATTATTCTAAAATATAAAGTTCTTCGAAGTCTATAATTTTTTGTCCGTTATTATGCAACTTACCCACTATAAAATAATATATATTAATATATAATAATATGTATATATAATAAAATATAATATAATATATAATATTATAATAAATAATATATAATATATATCTCATATATTCTTCTTCTTACACCTTCCTCCTTCCACAAGATTGGGGGTAAGGTGCTAGTGACAAGCATCGGAAAAGAATGAAGCAGTAGGGAACATAGGACAAACGTCGAAAAGAGAAAGCCCAGCCTTTATCCAGCCCCTCTGTAGCATTAATTAGTGAGAACTCGCACAGACAAAAATCACCCTAGAGCATCATGGGAACGCGACGGACCCTCACTAATGGTAATATCGTCAATGTTAAGGGTTCATCCCCTGGGCCCAGGTGGCCCACAACCATGCCCCATAAAAACAAAAAACAAAACCCCGCATTCTCTCCTAATCATGCACCTGCTTAAATCTCTCGCCTCTGCAACTAACACAATATCTCTCCTATACAAGACATTCGTTCAACCGACTCAAATACCACTTATCTCTCTCGCGCTCTCACAGTCGGTTCCCAACACACCACGCACTCTACATCGCGCATTGAAACAACCTACATACATACATCCTTTCACATGACTCAAACAATCTCAACCATACTCATTTATAACTCTCATAATTAATATATTTATATATAATATATAATTATAATTAATAAATATATTATATAATATTATATATATATATAAATAATATAAATATATATATATATATATATATAATATAATATATATATATATATAATATATATATATATATAATAATTAATATAATATATATAATTATATAATATATATATATATATATAGATATATATAATAATATTTATAAATATATGTTCCTTTGGCAGAAACTTGATTTCATTTCATATATTTGATGTAGAATACTTATATATATTTATAATATGATGTATAATACTTTTAAATAGTTTTAAGATTGTGTGTATAAATAATATATATAGAATATATATATATATATATTAATATAATACTATATACCCTTTATTAAATCAGGGAGCAATGATAAAATTAGGAAGTATCGAAAGAATGGTATGGTAAATAAGCTCTTATTAGAATAAGTAACCTAGCTTTTGATTGCTTCTTATTTTAAAAGGAATAAACGAAAATAGAAGAATTAAATTATTAAATTTTAGCAGCGGTGTTGCAAGAAGCCCGCGTAGTCCGCGCGGCTCTGCCGTGCATTGGGGCAACTGTGTTCCCACCCCTAACGGTCATTATCGTTAAAAAATTAAAAACATACAGTGTCATGGCGTCTTCATTCATTCTACAAACTTTACGTATACATTCATCAGATTTTAACTAAATGAAATTGCTTAATTCTTTGATTTATATATTATTCTTTGACGAATAATCAATCGTTCATCTGAATTGAATTTTTTAGTTAAAATTACTCTCATAAATTCATATGCAGTAAAAAACCATATACAAACAAAGTTTGTCTTTTTCTGTTTCATAAATTTATGATCATAAAATGCATTTTTTTCCAGTACCCTAAAGCAAAATTTTTTTTTGCCCCCTGGTTTAATAAAGTATATTATAATATAATATATAATATATATATACTATTAATATATATATATATTAATATATATATATAATAAATATATAAATATAAATTATATAGCAGGATATATCCTCTATATATATAATATATATATAATATTAGTAATTGAATTTGTCTTTTGTAAAAAATATATATAACAAAGGTGTAGCGGATGGTGATTTTCACTATTCACGCGGATGCGGATAAGGTTTATAAACTTCAACTGTCACGGTGAACGAAATGAAGGCGAAATGAAGTTAGTAAAAGGTTAAGTTAAGTTGAGGCTAATAACGAATCATTGTTTATAAACATAAAGTAAATATATAAATTCTAAAATATATAAAAAACTGTTAAAATAAGTTAAAAAAGAAAAATTAAAGCTCCACAATAAGTGTTTACCAAAAAAAATTCTTATTGATGTTACCAATCTGTGCGATAACATAGTGGATAGGAAAGCAAAAGGCGCAAGAAATAATAGCGAAAATTTCCTAAAAAAGAACTAAAGTTCAAAAATAAATTTAATTAAAGCCTCCATAGTAGCTGCTCAAAACATTTTATATATCCTAGCTGCAAATATATATATATATATATAATATATATATATATATAAAGTATATATATATAATAATAATAATATATATATATAAATATATTATATATATTATATATAAAATATATAAATATAATAATAAATATAAATATAATAAATATAAATTATAATAGGAGCACTTATACTTATATGAAAGGAAGGTACAAAAGTAATCATAATATCGACAATCGCATAAATCTGCTCGAGCAGCCCAGCAGTGTCACGTGTTAGCTAAAACTCCAATAGAAAGATTGCGAAAGTTCTACCACAAGTTGCTTTGGAGATTATCGGAAATTTTTGCTATGTGCAATTTTTAAAAAAAAATTTGCTTTATATAGTTTTTTAGGGGGCTCGAGCAGACGAGGGACAGATGGGAGAGGGGACGAAGTCCCCCCCAGTCGTCCCCCGCCTGAGACGCGAAGACTGACCTTTCTTCTTAAATTAGTAATCTGGGTATTTCCTTTAGTTAAAAAAAAAAAAAAAGTTATTGGCAACCTTGTCGCGCACTATTGCCGTGAAATAATCGAAAAAAATCGATATACATTGTTCGTTCGAATATCGGTTAACTACCCTTTAAAGGATAAGTTCCTATTTGTTTATATGAAGTTAAAATTTTAAAGGTAAAAGCAGTTCACAGGGTTTATAATGGTTTAAATTTACTTTATACTACCTCTAACAAAATTTAAGATATTAGGTAGTAATCCAGAGTTTAGACAAATAGTGAAATAATGAAAAATCTTTAAGAACCAACACACCCACAGAAACAAATACATTCACACGCGAATATACACACACTTGACATTCTCTTTAATATTTTCCCCATAATTTTAAATGAAAATCTCAATAGTTACGATTTAAAGTGTATTGCCGCCTCTTTGACTCGTGTTGCAATGTTAAAATATTTTTTTAATAAAGTTACATTCGAGTTTATAACAAGAGCGGTTTCGTCATTTTACTTATCCTGAAAAAAATTTTATGCTCTTAGCTCGATTCGTTATATATATATTTATATAACATATAAGTTCATAAAATATTATTTTTATATTGGAAAAAAGTTTAAATAAGGCAGAAATTACCTTTATTTTTAATATAAAATTAAAACTAAATTAAGTAAAAGTTTATTTAATATTTTTTTTTTAGGTCGAAGGGTAATCACCACATGTAAAATATTCATACCACGTAAAGAACAAATTCAGAGGGTTATGAAACCGCCGTTAAATTCTATTATAATGACAATCAAAAGAAGAGGGTTATGACCCTTATTCAATATTATAATGAAAGAAACAAGAACTGGTTTAAGGACACTTTCCCAATAAAGTGTGGTTACCATTTGGTGACAAGCGCGCTAGTTGGAAATCACCAGAAACAGTTTAAAGGGGAGTCTGTTACTTGCCAACCTCTAAACTTATTAGAGTACTAAATAAAAAATTCACGTTTGGTTTATTACTTAATAATAAAATTAGAAAATGTAATTTGTGTTTTCAAAATTCCGAAAGGTTTTTAAGATAGGATATTTTTCATAGGGGTGTCAAACAAAAATTTTCATTTCACAGGTTTCTTAAATTTTGTGTATATTCTGTTAATTCTTTTATCCTGAGAAACATATCCAGTGTGTTTAATTCCACAATTTTATAATAAATTTAAAATTTTTCCGTTTTCAGGAAACCACAACCCAAATGAGAAACTTCATCAAATCATGTAAATAGGAGATCAGAGCCGGAGCTGGAAGCTGGAGCCGGAGCCGGAGCCGAACACAAAGGTACATTATTATATAATTTAACAAAGAAAATATGTAATTGAGCAGGTTAAAAAAATAGCTAATTCTCATGCAAAGTCCGGAGCTGAACTAATTCTGAAATGGGAAATGGAGGTACACGGACGCTGGAGGTGAGCGGAGCATGGAGCCAGTAAGTCTCGGAGTACGATGCCATCGGCGAGAGAGTACGCTGAAAGAGAAATTTTTTATTAATGTGCATCTAGAGAAATAATCTACGAAAGATTATGAGCTAAACAATTTTTAAAAGGGTCAGGAGACGGAGCCGGAGCCGGAGCCGGAAGCCGGAAGCCAAAGGATATATTTTTTAAAATTGTACTGCAAGGTAACAAATAACTTCTGAGCTAAAGTCCCGTGAGCTTAAAATTGAACTATCTGAATGGAAAACGAAGAGGCGGAGAGAGACCGCAGCCATTAGTCGAAAGCGGGAGACCGGAGCACGGAGCCGAGGCGGATCTGAAGAACAAATTTTTCAAGAAATTAATTTTTGAATAGATGAAAAAGACAATTTCTACAAATGATTGGAAGATGAACAATATTGAAAAGGAAAAGCCGAGCCGGAGCGCAACAAAAGTAATAAATTTTTTTAAAGAAATTGAGCAAAATTTTCAGTTAGGGAATATTCTGCAAAATCGAGCTGAACTATTCTGAAATGGAAACGAATTCGGAGCCGGAGCCGGAGGTGTAGAAAAAAAAATTTCAAGAATTTATTTCATAAGGCAGTTCCTAATAAGATTGGAAGCTGCACATTAGATGGAAAAGCAGGGCTGGCGGAGTCGGAGTCGGAGTCGTTAACTTTGGAGTCGTGGAGTCGTGGAGTCGTGCAATTTCCAGGAGTCGGAGACGGAGTCGGAGTCGAAAAATCACTGTGCAAGATGGAAGTCGGAGTCAAAGTCGGAGTCGAAAATTCCTGTGCAAGTGAGTCGGAGTGCCGAGCCGGAATTCTATGTAAGAAATGAAATCGGAGCGGAGTACGAAAAATTATAGAATTATTATATATTATTATTATATAATATTATTATTATTATTATTATTATATATTAATATTATTATTATTATTATTAAATTATATGATTATGATTATTATTAATTTGTATTATTATTAATGTATTATTATTAAATATAATATTAAAAATGTTGTTATAATTTTAGGAAAGGGAATTTCGTTAGTGGCCTTGCAAATTTATGACAAAATATTATATATATATATCTACTAATATATATATAATATATATATATATTATAAATATATATAAATAATATATAATAAAATACTTATTAATAGTATAATATATAATATATAACTATAAATAAAATATATATATAGTATAAAGAAATATGAACTAAAATTACTAATTTATTTCCAAGACTGGGGTAAGGATGCGTGACATGCATCGGAAAAGAGAAAAGTAAGTAGAATAATACACTAAAGTTGAGGAGAAGAAAGTCTCACCTTATCGCCCCCTCTATGCCTCTATTAGTGAGAAATCGTCTCAGTACAGAAAAAATCCATCCCAAGGGCTCATAGGACCGCGACCGGACCCTCACTATGGAGCATATAGTCAGTGTAGGGTTCATCCTTTGCCCAAGGTGGGCCACAACCATAACCCCCTCACACAACCGACCGCCCGATTCCTACACTCTCATATCATGCACGCTTTGCTTCTCGAGCTCTATGCCAAACTCACATTTCTCTCACACCTGCAGACATTACCTTTCCTGACTACAATCCACTTTTCAGTACTGTCTCTCCAAGCCGTCGATACCAACATAACACACTCTCACACTAAAAAAAAACAAACACTCCCTTCACCAACCGAAATCATTAACCTTCCATACTGACCAAACTTCGTCACGTACTTTCATTTATTACAATCATCATTTATGCCCTGTTCTCACAACCACATAAAATTCTCTAATACGTTCACTCCACAATTTTTCATTCTTATCTCAAGGTACTAGAAAAAACACGCCCCTAATAATGTCCATCTGAACACATTGAACTTTAGATCTATACCTCTTATTCCACACTCATAGTCTCACTACTATACTACAATAAACACAGGTAACACACATACCCTCCATGAAGACCACTAGCGCCTCAGACTTAGTCCTTTCACATCCACGCGGTATTTTGATCCAGTCACCTTCCTGCCCCTTCACAACTTTCCTACTTAACCAACTCTGCATCATACAATAATAAATTAACGAACCATATAATCCTAAATCCTGAAAACTCTGACACTTGTCGCAGCTGCTCACCATCTAAACATAACTTCAACTGAGAGACTGCTCATTCATCAGCCAATAAACCCTATCTCTTATCAACGTTTCCTTTCAAACCCCTCCTTATTACACACCAGAAAATCTCTCTAAACCAAACCTCTCAACGTCTCTTCAGATACACACCACATAAAACCAAATCATAACCGCATATAAATGGGTAAAGTCCGACACACACTCCTTACTCACCTCCATACTCCAAATACAATTCTAACAAAAAAAGACCATTACATGTCCACCACCCATTCTCTAATATACCTTGTCAAAACACCATCCATAATCAAATTGAATAACCAAGAGACATAGCAGATCCCTGCCGCACTCCGGGGGTGAAATATTTAAAACCAATTATTATATAAAATATAAAAAATATATATAATATAATATATAAATATAATATAAATATAAAATATAAATAAAGAATTAAATATAAATATATATATAATATAAAATATAGTAATTAAATTATATTTAAATATAAATATTTAGTATATAAAATTAATATATATATATAAAAATATATATATATATATATTAATAAAATATATATATAATAATATATATAAATATGAAATTATATAATATATATAAATATATATATATAATATTATATAATATATATATATATATTATATATACAATAAAATATATATATATAATATATAATAAATAATAAAAAAATATATAAATAATATATATATCACGCAAAGTAATAAGTAATTGAGTTTAACTTTTTAACTACACGTGAACTGAACGTATTAAATATTTAATTTTATAATTGCGTTTATAATAAATAATAAAAATTATTTGCATTGAATTAACGTTATACAATTGAAAACTTAAACTGAAATAATAAAAATTGTTTGCATGTGTTTATACGCCAGCATCTTATAATCTTTATGGTACTATTAACCGTATAGCATTTTGGGGATTAGATTCATTGGAAAAGTGGTATATTTTTTATATTTTATCAAAAGCAAGCGAAAAAAAAATAAGTTGAAAACAAAAAATGTTTTACTGTAACTCTGTAAGCACTAAGCTGAAGTAGAGTCGAAATTTTGAATTGACAGTCGCATGAGTTCGGAGAACGGAGTACAGAAAATTTTATATGTATAATATTGAGTGGAGTCGGAGTCGGAGTCGGAGTACGAAAATTTTTTGTAAAGTGAGTCCGGAGTCACAGAAGGTCGAGTCGAAAAGTTAGTGTTTATAAATGGAGAGTGGAAGTTCGGAGTCAGGAGTCGAAGAGAAAATTCAAATTCAAATTTAAGAGTCCGGAGTCGGAGTCGGAGTCGCAATTTATTATTAAACAAATATTTTATATATATATAATAAATATATATATATATAATATATATAAATATATATAATACCTATATAAATAATATAGTATATATAATAATATAAAAATAATAAACTATATATATGATTAAGTATATAATATATATATACCTATATATATATAATATAATATATAAGAAAATATTATATTTTATTAATTTATATTATCTTAAACTATGAAAAATATGAAAAATATAATAAAATTTAACTTTTAAAAATATTTAAATAAATTAAAAAATAATAAATTTTATTAAAAAATTTATAATTTTTTATAAAAAAGTAAAATATAAAATCATTTTTAAGCTAATGATTATTAAAATTCTAATTAATATAGTAAAGTTTTATTATCCTATATTTTTACTTTCTTAAATAAAATATTTAACAATGTTATAGTTAGAAGAAGTTTAAATGAACGGAGACCACAGGTTCAGGATATGAAAAAACATGTTTATCATACCTAAAAGCTATAAAATAATTCTCGCGACCAATCACATACGAGGTCAAATATAGAAGATAAAAGATACTAAATAACCGTCCACTCACAAAGAGAAGGTAAATCATTTCGCTTCTTTACTCTGTGCCTTAAAAAGGATCTTACCGTCCAGCATGTTTGAGTTTGAAAATAAATTAATAAATAATATATACATTGATTACTTGATTCTTGTCTATACGGAAATTACCTTTTGACCTAGTATTAGGCACTTAAATACAGCCTGGGATACAAATAGGTGTTATCCTAAAATATAACCTAAATTGAGGCCTAAACGTATTATTGCAGCACCTTTACAGAAAAAGGTCAGTTTTGAAATATATTTTGACCGGGAATTAAGGCCTAAATCGCCCCGGGTACAAAAAGGATTATCCAAATAATTCTAAAAGTAGTTATTTCAACACATTTTATCAAAAATCTTAAGGTCATTTCGTACTCTGTAAGGAGTGCGGGTAGTTGTGTTTTCTCGTGATGGATTTGTCAATGTACAAGATAAATAATAATAAATAATAAAGAAAACCCGATTATTTAAAAAACTTTGAATATTTTTTAGTTAACATCGAGTGAATAATATAAATGTAAGTGAATAATTGTTATTTTTAAATAAAAACTTAGAATGATTTTAATAAAAAACATGTTATGTTAGCAGAGAAGAACTTATTTTGGGATGTTTATACTTATTACATGGTAAAAGATGATGTAAAGCAGTACAGTCAGAGAACAAAAACGTGAGAGCATAGCCTTGGTGTAGTAGGGGTGCAAGAGGGCTGACCTACTGATTTATTGCTTTAAGGTCAATAAATTAATAAGTGTTTTAATAAAATTTATCAATAAAATTTAGTAAAAGTTATTTTAAAAACTTGATAGTTATAAAATTTATAAACCAAAAAGTATTACCAGTTAATAATAAATTCTTTGTAACAAAAAGATAATGTTAAAAATTTATTTAATAAAAGTTTTAAGGAAACTTTGAAATAATTTTAGTTGTAATTAATGAATGAGTAATTAAATGGGTACGTGTTTAAATTAAAACATAAAAGTTTTTAATAAATTAATACTTATTGTGTAGTGAGTGGTGCGTGTGTGTAAGATAATATCTTTGTGACGTGTAAGTAAATCTGTGTGAGTGTAAATAATCCTGTGTGATGAGTGTAAGTAAACACTGAGAGTGAGTGTAAGTGAAATCTGTGTTGAGTGTATAGTATCGGATGTGAGTGAGTAAATCTGCGTAAAGTAAAGAAATTCTGGTGTGTGAGTGGTAAGTGTAAATGGTAAGTGTCCTTATATGGGAAAAAGTAAGTGTCATAGTGAATGTGATGGATAAATAAAAGTGTCATAGTGAATGTGGTATAAGGTCATATGTCTATGGTTTGGTGTATAAGTGTCATAGTGAATGTGTTTTCTAAATAATAAATAGTAGAATGTGGTAATAAGTGTCATAGTGAATGTGGTGTGAGTGTGGTGTGATGTAGATGTAAAGGTAGTTGTGTGTGTGATGTGTGTGTGTAAAGGTGTGTGTGTGTTCTAAATAATAATAAACAATATAACATTGAAGAAAATAACACTACGTATAAAAATAAAAAAAATAAAATAAAGATAATAAAATGATAAAATAATAATAAAAATAAAAATAATAATAAAATAAATAAAAAAGTATTAAAAAACAAAATAACATAAAAAACATAAAAAATATCACTACGTATAAAAATAAAATAAAAATAAGAATAAAAAAATAATAAAATAAATAATAAAATAAATAAAAATAATAATAATAAAAATAAATTAAAAAGTATTAAATAAAATAAAAAACATAATGTAAATAAAATATATGAGTTGAAGTAGTAAAACATATGAGTAAAACCAGTAAAGCGGAAAGTTAATAGCAGTAAAAAGCAGAAAGTTAAAGCTAGTAAAAGCAAGAAAGTTAGCAGTAAAGACAGAAAAGTTAAAGCTGTAAAACATGAGTTAAAAGCAGTAAAACAGCAGTAAAGCAGAAAAGCAGTAAAACATAAGGCATACTAACCCTAGTGTTTAGGTAATAACACCCTAATTGTATTTAAACACTATGCTTTAACGCTTAAGTAATGTAAGTATTATGTTTTTAATAAAATTTTCGAATACATTTTATTAAAATTAAAATGTTTATTAATAACAGAAAAAAAGAAAAGCTTGAAAATTTTTAAATTACTTACATTACAAATTAAAAATAACAGAAAGTAATTAAAACAAAAAGTAAAAATAGAATAATAAATAAAATTGTATAAAAAACAAAATAAAAAAATATAAAAGAAAACATAATGTTAATAAATAATATGAGTTAAAGCAGTAAGCAGAGAGTTAAAACAAAGCAGTAAAGCAAAGAGTTAAAACAGTAAAGCAGAGAGTTAAAACAGAAAGCAGAGAGTTAAAGCAGTAAAAACAAAGCAGTAAAGCAGTAAAGCAAAAGTTAAAGCAGTAAAACATGAGTTAAAGGCAGTAAAAAGAAAGAAGAGTTAAACATGTTAAAAAGCAAGTATGAACAAAGGCAATTACTAATATCCCCTAGGTGTTAGGGTAATTAACACAACTCTATTGTATGTTATCTGCTTTACTGCTTTAAGGTATTAAAGTATAAATGTTTTATTAATAAAAAATTTCGTATACAATAGAAAGTAAAATAAAAGATAAGGATAAAATATCAGACCCATACTGAATTTTTGCACAACAATATCACAGAGAAAAAAAATTTATAAATAAAAAGTAGAAGTAAAAAGGATATAAAGAAAAAAAGGAAAAGGTATAATTAAAAATGATGTGTTAAATAATAGGGCTGTAATGAGTTAACAGTTATCAGGGTCGCGAAAATTGTTTTTAATAAAAATTGTTTTAAGTATAAATAAAATTGAAATGCTCATAGTAATATTTGAAAGAGAAATTCTTTGAAAATGGTTTAAGGTATGACAATAAAGATAGAATTGACTCAATAGATATTATGATATAATAAATAAGGAATAATATACATATATGTAATATAAGATAGAAAAATAATATATAAAAAAATTATATAAATTATAATAATTATATAAAAAATAAATAATATATAAATAAATATAATAATAGGATGTAAATATATAATATATATAAAATAATATGTCATAATATATTACATAATATAATATAATATATGAATATATAATGGCGCAGAGATATGTCTCAAAAATAATAGATAATAGCTTTAATCAGTATAACGTAATATATTTCATTCACGCAACTGCAGGAATAATATCGCCGCGGTGCGAACGCGCGAAAGCGGTAACGCGGAAAATATTTAGCGCACTATGCACGGCGACCGGGGCGTCGGGCGGAGAAAACGATCCGCGGGTCGCACACTGCGGGTGAGCGGAGTTCGTAGACGGAAAATCACGCGGCAGAGATCATACGAGCTGCAGATCCTTAGGGGAAGGGGGATGCAGATTTAAAACATACGTTTAACATTAATATTAACCTTCAGTTCTTTGAATATGAGTATTGATATGAATGAGTCCATCAAAGGATGATTTCATCAAAGATGAATCAACCCTGTAAAAGGTCTCAAAAGAGGCAGCAATTCTGAGGCCAAAACCTTAAGGCATCAAAAGCTGAGGCAGATAAATGCTGAGGCATCAATGCTAGGAGCATTAATGGCTGAGGCACATAATGCTGCGGCATTACATGCTAGAGAGCAGTATTCTGAAGCATCAAAAATGCTGAGGCTTCAAAATATCGAGTGGAGTGTAAGTGTATCTGTGTGTGGTGTGAATGTAGTGTATATAATGGTTTAAAAAAAGTTCTAGGAGAGTGTAAGTGTTATAAGTGTCATAGTAAAGTAGTATACGTGTTAGAAAAAGAACAGGACATTATATAGTAGAAAGAATTCTAGCAGCTTGTAATATACACGAATCGAATCCTCATACCTTATATAACTAGGGTAGACACACACATATTAGGGCTATTCGGAGGGTATCCAGGTGGAGGCTAGAAAAAAGCTGAAAAAAGTGCACTCAGATTGAACACTATAAAATGCAACCACTTCACTATGTGACAATACTCACTGGCACTAAACCACATTGGCTACTACAAACTTGGCACTCTTTGGCAACATTGGCACTCACTGGCACTCACGACTGGCACTCAACCATGGCAACTCATACTAAACTAATAAAAGAAAAGCCATTCGGATAGTACCTTAAGGAGAGTCAATTCCGTTTTGGCTACACGAAAAAGAGAATCTGAGGTCAAAAAATGACCCTTGTAATGTGCAAAAGGTCAAAGGCTTAAATATCATGGTCAAATAAAGTTAGAGACAAATCAGAAAAGGCTAATACATAAAGAAAGGACAAAAAATTACCAACGTAGGGTAAATTTACCCCATGGAATACCAAAGTTTTGTAAATTGAAAATTAACGTGGGCAAAAAATGACCAGGAATACCAAAAAAGGTTGATCAAAAAATTTACCAAGGGGGCAAAAAAAGACCATGGAAGACCAAAAGGGTACACCAAAAAATTTCCGTGGCAAAAAAATTGAACCCATGGAAGACAAAGAGTGCCCTAAAATTCCAGTGGGAGAACGCAACAAAATTGACCCATGGAAGACCAAAGGTTGGTCGAAATATCATGGTCAAACACAAGGTAACGAAGACAATATCAAAAAGGGGATAAACCCCTAAAGCAAGATCAAAGATACCGTGGCAAAAAATGGCCACACGGTCGAATAAAAAATTAGGGGGAACGTATAAATAGGGCGGGTAATACGTACAACCGATTGCTGACGCAACCGTTTGGAGCACACAACACTTCTTCGAAGGGTTGCCACAAATTAGGGCTGCCAAAAAAAAATTAAGAAGACGCACAAAAAATTAGGTTCTCAAAAAATTTGGGGTTCTCAAAAATTTGAGTTCTCAAAAAATTAGGGAGTTCCTCAAAAAAAAATTAGGAGTTCTCAAAAAATTAAAGGCGTTCTCAAAAAATTAAGGGTTTCTCAAAAAAGGTCAAGCCAAAAAAGGTCCCAAGGAGTAAGAACCAGGTAAAAATTGGGCTCAGGAAACAACGTGGCGGTCAAAAAAGGAGTCAAGAACAGGTAAAATTTGGTAATCATTTTACACACCATATAGGTCTCCAATAAGGATAAAACAATTTGGAAGGTAAATAAAAAATGTGTGCAAAATGGATAAACCACCTACTACTGGTGCCGGAGCCAAGGAGTGAATAAATTTTTAAAGATTAATTATTTTGGCAAGTACAAGATATTTCCGCAAAGATGGGCAAGAAACTAAATAATAAAATAGATGCGGAGATTCACGAGCTGGGGCCGGTGCTGAAGAAAGCTGAAGACCAGGAGTAGAAAATTTATTAGAATTATTCAACACATTCAACTAATATATAATAATATAATATAATAATATATATATATATATATATTATATATATGATATAATAAATATATATAAATATAAATAATATATAATATAAATATACTATATAGTATATATAATAAATAAAAATAATATAAAATTAAATTAATATAAAATGTAATAAATATATATATAATAATATATAATAATATATATAAATATATATAATATATATATTAATATATATATATAATATATTTATTTATAATAAAAATTTATATATATATATATAAATCATTTAAATATATAATATATATATTAATAATAAATAATATATATAAATATATATAATATATAATATTATATATATAAAATATAAATATATATATAAATAATTAATAAAAATATATAGTATATATTATAAAAATAATATATATAAACTATATATATACTAAATATCTAGGTTGGCCGACACATCTCCAAGTACGGATGCTGTGAAGATGAGCTCATTTTGAGATAACGATGCATGAGTGGTGCCGTAATTTTGCGCCTCGCGAGAGTAGTGCGTTTGTAGAGTGCCGCAATTAACAAAGGGGGGTCGGCGTGCGAATAAAGAACGCTAATTTTTCTGCAAGTTTAGTGTGCGCTTACTAGCGTGCGTTAATAAATAAAATTTGTTACTTTACTGAAAAAAGGAAAAAAAAAATAATTAACCTCTAACATTTAAAATTTTTTCTCCAAAATTCACTTTTCAATATCAGCTGACATAGAAAAAAATGCTACTAGAAAACAAAATGAAAACATATCGGTTTATTATGTGTGAAAAACACTTTTTATATAATAGGCAAAATAAATACTAAAACACATACAAGAATAAATGTAGTTTGCAGCCAGACACGTTTGAAATGATGACCTTGGAATAAAAATTTGAAATTTGAAATCAACGCTATTTTAATGTTGAAAATATATTTTGTTTAATTGAGTTTCAAGGGCAAATGATTTATATCTTTTTGACAACACCTTTTTTCCTAGAACTTTCGTGAAAAACTATTGAAATATCTAGAAAAATTAAAGTTTTTATATAGGTTTCAAGTGGAAGTAGTGGAAAAATTTCAGAACTTGCCCTCTCACACCCCGCATAGAATTCCCAAACCAACATGAAAACTGAAACGAAATACATCAGAAATATATAGAACAAAATAGCCCCTATCTAATTGAAATTACAAACTTCTCAATCAAGATTGATAGTAAATGTAATTCCGAGTACAGACTCCCCCTAAAGTGAAGTGATTTATTTTAATAAATTTAACTAAAATTAGCCATTTAAAAGACATTCTTTACATGACTGATGTTTTGTTGGAACGAATTAAATAGATCAACTAATACACGATTATATTATTTAAAGCGATACTATTACGAATACGAAATTGGTGTTGTTACATTATATATTACCTTACCACTATTTAATATACTAAATAAAATATAAATTTATAAAAGTCAAGAATTGATAGAATTGTAATCATACTAATATGGATAGTAGTTGGAAATGGAAGAAGGAATAGAAAAATATATAAGCTAAAAACAATATATATATAAAAATAATATAATAAAATAAAAATATATATAATATACATATCCCAATTTTTATCAGTTTAATAATATATAATATAATAAAATATTCATATATATATAGTAATATATATATATAATTAATATATATATATAATAAATGGTTTCACAAATTATAATTAATGAAAACATAATATACTAAAAGAAAAAGTAATGATATATCAAACAATATATTATATATATAAAAATATATAATATATATATATATATATATAATATATATAATTTTATAATATATATATATATATATATATATATATAATAAATAATAAATACAAAAAAACCAATTATAGTCTAGATTAAAGAGAGAGTTTATAATAACAAAAACACAAAGATTTAGATATATTGCAAAAATAATAAATGAAACTAATGTTTAAAATTTCTGCAAACGCCAATTTATATGAAATATAAATAATATTATATTAAAAGGATTATTTTTTATGGAGGGAAAAGTTTTTGGTGTAAAGTCACGTGCACACTGAGGTTAAAAGTTATTTGGGAACAGTTTATCTACTTCTATTTATATAAATGTGTGAAAGGATAATTTAAATTTATATAGGGACATAAAACAATATAAAATTTTTACACAAAAAAGACTTCACACTAAAGTTCAATTACCTAGAAAAAATTATATATGCTGTATATATAAATCAAAGCAAAGAGTTAATATTTAAGGGTAAAATATCATCTTAAGATCAAATAGTGTAATATACACCCATTGCTTATTGCTTCATTAATCCATCCTGTATATTCCTTTTGCATGTACTTATGGCATGAGCAAAAGATAATAAGAAGATCTTATATTGTTCACATTCCCATATTATGAAGTTGAGTGAAGGTAGCTTTCCCGTTATTTGAAAAAACGGAGTGCGGCTCCATGCGGCCCGAGCCGCATGTTTGGTGTTTGCCTTCTGCGATAACTATCTTCTCTACAGACGTAAATACAATTCAAACTACTACATTTTCTATCACTAATTATTTAATTATTTATTCTATCTCTATTTATTTTTGCTCTGCTCCGCCAGTTATTAGTGTCTGAGTCTCGATATGAATAAGCCCCCAGAAATTTAGAACTTATAAATATGATATAAAATATAATAATAATATATTAATAAATATATATAAATATATATATATATATATATTAATATATATATATATATATTATAATATATATATATATAAAATAAGATAATATATATATATATATTTATATCAGTCGAGACTGCTCGTGTCAAAAAATTCTTGAGTAGGAGAACAAATAATATAATATAATAATAATTATAAAAATAATATAGTAATAATATATATATAATATATAAAATATATACTATATTAATAAATATAAAAAGAATAATATATATATAATAGCCGCTAAGAAAATATCTATTTTTTCTTGCATATTATTATTTATAAAACAATTATTTTTTTTACACTTTCAGCTTAACTAGAGTCAAGAAAAAATAAAAAGAAAACGGAAATTATTTTCCCTGACTCAGAAGAAGTAACAGTTGCCATTGCTCCGCTATATAAAAAAAGAATCGAGTTTGAATTTAACAGTCAGGCAGCTTAGAACGAGAGCACTTCAAGAATGAATCATTTATATAGTATATAAATATAATAAATATATATAATATAATAAATATATAATAATATATAAATATAATAAATAGTAAAATAATATATATTAATATAATATATAATATATATATATATATATATATATAAAAATATATAATATATATAATAAAGGCTATTTATATATAAGTGGTTGACTCCAGAAGCGAAAATCAATAATTAAGTAATAATCAGTTATTATTCAATAATTTTAAGAGGTAAAATAAATTAAATTTTTGGGTAAAAAATATAAACACTAACTTAACCTAACCTAACAAAACCTAACATAACTAACGCTCTAATAAACTTAACTACATTTGACACTAACCTAACAAAATATATAACGGAGTCAACCACTGCATTTGTAGTGGATATATCATTATATAATATAAGTATATATAATATATAATAATATATATATAATATATATATATTATAATCATATATATAATTATATAGTAATATATATAGAAAAAATTTAATATATATAAAAAATAAATATATATATATATATATAAATATATATATTATATATATAATATATATATAAATAAGTAAATATAAATATATAATATAAAAATAGAAATAGTAGGGGATACCTTCAGTTAAAAAAATGACCGAGCAAGGACCTATATTTTTAACCATCCGAGTGACCTTATCATGAGGGTATTTTTAACATGCCACTTGACCTTTTTGACCTTTACATTTTTGTGGCTTGACCTTTTTGCCCAAATTTTTTATTAACCACCTAAGACCTTGACTGTTTATTGGAGCCTTGACCTTTTTTGTGACTTTAACTTTTTTTCGACACAAAACCACATTTTGCTTCCATGGGTCATTTTTAGAGCCCACGGTAGTTTTTAAGAAAACCCTAATTTTAAAAACCCTAATTTTTTGAGAACCTAATTAATTATGAGAAAACCCTAAATAATATTTTATGAGAAACCCTAAATTTTTGGCAACCTAGATTTATTTGCACCCGAATTATACACATACCATAACTTTCGAAGAAAGGTGCACCAAACGGAATGCGTATCAGCAACACAAGTTGAAACCTCCCTATTTAATCGCCCCCGAAAATTATTTTACGGACCAGTGCGACAATTTTGCCCACGGCAATTTTTGATGTGTCGAATAGGGGCATAGCCCTATTTTGATGGTCTTTACCTTGTTTTGACGCACCTGGCCAGATACCCATGGGTCAATTTTTGGTCGAACCAGTAGAGCCATTTATATAGCACTCAACGGTAATTATATTAGATCTTTCTTTAAAGAAGAGGCTTAGCCCTATATTTTTGATGTCGTTACCTTTGGTTTGACCATGATAATTTCGGCATTAAACCTGCCCGTACACCATGGGAGTCTTTTTTTGCCCACAGACAATATATTTGACCCAAGCACATCGGTGGCCCACCGTACCCAATTTCAGTCCTATTTGTACGCAATGTAATGGACCTACCCTAAAACTTGAAACACCATACACAAACGTGCGCGTAAGCGCACAACACAACACACACACACGAACACACACACACACGACACATACACACACACACTTATACAGACATTCACATGCACTTTATACAGACATCACTATACACTTACATTAAACCCACATAGACACTTACATTTAACACTTATACATCACACGTGCGCGGCGCACACACAAAAATCATACACAACCCTTAGACAGTACCAAATAAGGGTAAAATTTGGACCCACCGGTAAATTTTGGAGCTATCATACAGATTATGGGGCTTAGCCACTATTTTTATTGAATGTCTCAACCTGATATGATACATGAAATATCGGTTTTAACCTTGCAATAATACCCGTGGGGTCCCAAATTTTTTTTGACCCACGGTAATTTTGTCCTTTCCTTTAAGGGCCTTAGGAGCCCAATTTATTTGATGCTTTACACATTGTTTGAACCAAGGATATTAGCCTTTGACCTTGCCAAATATACCCATGGTCATTTGACGCAACGAACTAACTTGATGCTTTGATGGTCCCAATCACCGTAAGAAGTACCTAGTGATGTTCTATTAGTGTTTCTATATATTAATGTGGCCAGGTGAGATGCCAGGTGAGGGCAAGTGAGTGACAACGAGGCCAATTGAGTGCACAAGTGGAGTGACTAAGTAGAGTGACCAATGAGGTGCCAACAGTGAAGTGAACCACAATAATGACCAACAAGTGAGTGCCACATAGTGCCAAACTGAGAGCCACTTTAATTTCAAGCTTTTTCTGAGCCTCCCCGAGGCGAGAATAGCCTAAATTGGAGTGTCTACCCTATGTAAAAGTAAGGTATGAGGAATCGAGAAATGGTGTATATTACAAACCTGCTAGGATCTTCCTAAATAAAAGAAGTTAGTCTTAGTATATCTAACACTTATACACACTGATGACACTTATTAAGCGCTTACACTCCCATAACACACTTACATTAAACACATATACACTACAAAAACACACACAACGCAGATGCACTGTACACTTACACTCACAACTCGAAATTTTGAAGCCTCAACATTAAATGCTCAGCTATTGATGGGAACATTCAGCATAAATAGCCTCAGCATTGAAGCCCAAAAACTTAATTGATGCTCAATCATAAATGCTACAACTTTGTTGCAAATCGAACTTTGATGTCTCAAAAACTTTGATGCTCAACTTTGATGCCCAACTCATTATGATAGCCAAGATACCAGCTAAATGCTCACTTTTGA
>JABUQX010072203.1:27500-30000 GCA_015478945.1 Trachelipus rathkii
AAAGCCCTAATGAACTTTAATACCGCAGTACTGCTTCGTCTGTAAAAGTGAGTCTGTAAAAAGCTCTTCAACCGTGACTTGTGATAACGCCATCCCCTATCTTTAAACAGACTTTTGTACTGATAGAAGACCTTACTTAACCAGTATAGCTAAATTTGATATGCTAAGGAATAGTTATAAAATGTACTCTGACAAAGTGTAAATTGAATCATGTTTAAAAAAATAAATAAAAAGTGGATCAAACCAGAAATTGAAATAAAAATCAAAACCTCGTAGTAATCCAATTCATCTTTTCCCCCAACGTCCATCAATTTAATTCAGTTGAAAAATAATATATCCAAACAGTACCGGTACACAATCCAAACGAGTTGATATATAATAATATATATATATATATATTAAAATTATATAATATATACTACTATATATATTATATATATAATATATATATATATATTATAATATATAAATAAATAATAAATTATATATATTATAAAAAATAATATATATATATATATATATAATAAATATAATATATATATATATAGTATATATATATAATATTATAATATATATATATAATATAAATATAATATATAATATATATATATATATATATAAATAATTATATACTGTATATATACTATATATATATAATATATATTATATATATATATATATATATAATATATAATAAATATATATATATATAATAATATATATATATATATAATATAAATATATAATATATATAAATATATATATATATATTATATATAAAATATATATATATTATATATATATTATATATATAATATTAATAATATTATATATAATATATATATATATAAAATATATATAATATATATTATATTTCTTAGCGGCATTATCTGAAAAATATTAAATTGTTGTGCTCCCTAGAAACTATAAGGAAAAAATAATGAGAAATTCTATAGTACCATATAACAATGTTTAAACCATGAGGAGGAGAGAGGGGGGGGAGGGCTCATACAAGGAAGAAATAGCTTTAGCCCAAAAGAAACACTCTTGAACCCCCACAGGAATTGTCACCAAATGTATAAGTTGGCCCTACCAAAACATAGTGTAAACATGGCAAGACGCCAAGTAGAATTTACTCCAATTAATTAAAATAATATTAATGTGCACGTCTCCTACCAGAGGAACCAGTGAGAATCATTCATCTATTTTGCCTCTATTTATTATTTTGGTTTTACTATAATCTCGGAACAATGATATTATTTATTTAATTTTTTGTTTGATTATTTGTTTATTTATTTATAATGTCATTCGGATTTTTGTTTTGATTTATTTTTCATTTGATAAATTAATGAATTGTGTTTGATTTAGTTTTTTTGTTTTTATTTTGTTTTTTAAAATATTATTATAGTTTATTTAATTAAATCTATTTTATAAAAAAATATTTTTCTCTCATTCTTTTACGCCTTTTCATTTCTTCCTTTCCATTTTAATTATTTCGTATATTCATCTTCTTTATATAGTTTAGGGAAATAAAAGACTCAATTTTATGGACAATAATTAATTTACAGGTTGAAAACTAAATAAACATTTATAATAAAATTATCTATTTTCAATGATGTTGTCTTGTAGCTATTATATAATAAATAAAAAATGTTACTATAAAATTTTATATATTTATATCTATATACAGTAATATTAATTAATTATTTTTTCGATACTTTATCCAGCGACTCAATGCAACGACTCGCCCGCCTCTCAATAGGCAAGCTTGAACGCTTGCGTTTAAGCGGAGCGTAGCGACGCTGCTTGTTATTATTTTTATTTTATCATCAATTTATTTATTACATGAGATATCTACCCTTTTATTTTAAGTTTCAATTTATATCACTTAACATTTATAATTCAGTTAATATATATTATAATTTTATTATATTCTTTTATTTGTTATTAATTAAATTCTTCATTTTATTTTCTTTCCTCATTGTCATGGATTTTTTAAATATAAATATTATTGGTTACGTGAATTACCGTTCCATTTAATGATTTTGTTCGCGTGATATAGTAGTAGACTAGTAGTAGTAGTAATAGTAGTAGTAGTAGTAGTAGTAGTAGTAGTAGTAGTAGTATCAGTAGTAGCATTAGTAGTAGCAGTAGTAGCAGTAGTAGTACATAATTATTATTATTATTATTATTATTATATTATTATTATTATTATATATATATTATTATTATTATTATTATAATTGTTTATTTATATTTTCTTTTATTATATTATTATTTCCGTATGATATTTATTATTATTATTATTATTATTATTATTATTATTATTATTATTATTATTATTATTATTATTATTATTATTATTATTATTATTATTATTATTATTATTATTATTATTATCTCTCGGTTATCTTGGTTAAATAGAAAGAACTAATTACTACTATATCGACTGGTAATTAATTAATGTAATAAATACTTAGAGATAACCTTGATCTATTTT
>JABUQX010072203.1:35000-37500 GCA_015478945.1 Trachelipus rathkii
CGGAATAAAAACTGAGATGCTGTAATATGATCGGGATCTGATGTAGGCAAATTACAACGATGTTTCTGGAACTCGTAGTTCTTGGAATTGTTAATTTCCAAAACTAAGCTTCGCAACATTTTTAGCTTGTGGTGAATATTTGTTTTAAACCTGTATGGTCTGCAATTTTGTCTATGCTTTTTCGAGAAGTTGAATAATATCTTTCACTAAGTTTATTGCACTGGCAATGTCCAAATGGACACTCTGTAACTGTTTTGCCAAGGTGTAGGTTATTCCAAGAATTTTACTTAAAACGTATAATGTTATTATAAAATTCAAATTACTGATTGAATTTAACAACGAAGTAGCTTTTTGTGATAATTCAATAGGCCATTCTTTTATTTCTTCCAATGACGCAAGCATTGGCTCAAGAGTCTCTTTAAAAAGGAAAACCGCTTCATGCCGTTCACACCATCTGGTCTCGCACATCTTTTTGATCCTCTTGTTATTTTGGTTACTAGAAAACTTTTATTTTATCTTCCAGAAGTTTTGTGCGCTTCGGACTCGATCGAAAAAAAGTGCCTATTTCAGGAGAGGATCAAATATTTTAGATTTTGGGACCCCATTTTAGCCCCCACCTAAAAATGGACTTGAAATTCCTAATTTTCAGACAATTTTGATGGGGAAAATAGCAAATTGCAGGTTTTTCTGACCTCTAGAACGTCATTTTCGGGTGTTTTTCTGTGTCTTTAGTCATTGTTTCTGCGTTTTCATTTTTTCAGAACCTAATTTTTTGACAATTTTTCGTATCAACTTCTACAATTTTCTTCGAAATTACTTTCAAATTGAAAATATACATAGATGGCGTCTCTATTATGCACCAAAATGCACATAGAAATTTTTTGATTTTTGGAAAATTGTGCTCAGCAATAAAAAAAAAAAGTAGATTTTGAAATTCAACATTGCTGAGCCTAATTTTCCAAAGATCCAAAAACTTCAATGTGCATTTTGTGCGTAATAGACTCATCTATGTATATTTCAAGTTTGAAGTCATTTCGAAAAAAGAAATTATAGAAGTTGATACGAAAAAATGTCAAAACATTAGGTTCTGAAAAAATGAAAACGCCGAAACAATGACTACAGACACAAAAACACCCGAAAATGACGTTCTAGAGGTCAGAAAAAGCTGCGGTTTGCTTTTTCTCATAAAAATTGTCTGAAAATTAAGAATTTCATGTCTATTTTTAGGTGGGGGCTAAAATGGGGTCCCAAAATCTAAAATATTGGATCCTCCCCTTCAGAGATGAATCCTAAGACGTTTCGAATTATTGCCTGAATTTTTATAAGAGTTGAGAGACATAATTTAAAACAATGTGCTACACAATGTGTTGTATAGACTTTAGATACTCATCCCCGAATAACCAGATTCACTCCTAGGATTTGCCTCTCATGGAAAGAGGCTCCATCATATCTTGGCCTCTTAAATTCTCGAGTTTTAAAACCAAGATAGCGAGTCTCTTCGGTGTAAAATACATATTGGCCAATGCTTTCCCTGAGATATCATAAACCGGAACAAATGATAAAAAATACTCTTTTAAAGTAAAAGGAGTAGGTATCACCTCCATCACCACCAATCGCGTACCTTACACAAAGTGAAAACTGTTCTGTTTGGGAAATATCCGTTGTTTCATCAGCTAATACTGAAAAACATTTTAAACCAAGATAGCCGAGTCTCTCTAAAATTACATTTGCCAATGCTTTCCCTGAGATATCATAAACCGGAACAAATGATAAAAAATACTCTTTAAAGTAAAAGGAGTAGGTATCACCTCCATCACCACCAATCGCGTACCTTACACAAAGTGAAAACTGTTCTGTTTGGGAAATATCCGTTGTTTCATCAGCTAATACTGAAAAACATATTGTTTTTATTAACTTCTTCCACTCTTTTCCTTTGTATAAGCTGACTAAATGACTGTATGATTTCATTATGTATCATCGGACTCGTATACATTGAATTTTTGGACGATAGAAGTAGGTGGTTCTTCAAAACCTGGTCACCTCAATAAGGCTTCTTAAAAGTTCCTCATTATTTCAGCTGGAGATGATAATTTCAATACTGCCAGAAGTAGAGGTCACTTGAGCCCCTAATGCAAGGACGTGCTTGGCCACAAAAAACGTAATATTCAAATTTTTATGATACAAATTTTTCTCTATTTTCCTTCACATTTTTCTTATTTTGAGTGTCCAGTTGTTTGTCAATGCTTTCGATTTTTTTCTAAATAAGAGCTTCAATATTATCTTATATATATTATAATATATATATATATATATATATATATATATATATATATATAATTTATATATATATAACTATATATATATATATATATAATGTAGTTTGTTTTTCTGCTGAAAAAAATTGCACTGTCGATAAATTTCGGGGGGCTGCAGCCCCCTCAGCCCCCCCCTGGACGCCCTGATATATATATATATATATATATATATATATATATATATA
>JABUQX010072204.1:0-14677 GCA_015478945.1 Trachelipus rathkii
ATAAAAATAAAAGGACAAAAATAAACCTTTAATTCTCGAATATATATATATATATATATACGTATACATATAGTATATAAATCCGATATCACTAATATATTATATTAAGCTATATATATTATATATAATACTATACTAGATACAACGCAATAATCGAGCACACACACGGATATATAATATTATAAATATATATATTATATATATATATTTAGTATAATTAACATCTACAACATTATTCCCCCTCCCCTCCCAATAAGTCATGGCTTCACATATCCATTACACAACTAAACAAACACGGTACCTACAAACCTGCCCCAAAAATAACAAGTTACTAAAATCCCCATGCCCCAAAAAATTTCCTCCTAAAGTAGAAGAAACCACTATCTAGAAGAGACCAAATTGACCTCGCCCGGAGCCAGATCAGGTCCCCACCCAAAACTCTTACAATATAAATATAGATTCAAACTAGGCAATGTTTCACCTCCCCCACTTGCACCAGATGTCACAATTTCCCAGGACACAATGGAGCACCTCCTTCTGGGGTGCACCGCTCTCGACGCCCCCGTGCCGACTTCTTCATATCTTCCCCTTCTCGACCCTGTGGAACCGCCCAAGAGCGGTGGGCCGGCCTTTCCTGGAGCAGCATGTGGCCCTCAAATCTGACGTGTGGGCCAAGGGGCAGAAGTATATATATATATATATGATAGTATATAATATATTATATATATATAATATATATATATATATATTATATATATATATATATAATATATATATATATATATATAAATATATATATTATATACTATATATAATGCATATATATATAATATAATCTTCTATCTTCTCTTCTTCATCCTCCTTATATTTTCCCAAGAATGGGAGTAAGGTGCGCGACGGGCAATCGAACAGAAAAGCAGTAGAAAATACAAGATCGAAAAAAGCCCAGCCTATTACCCGCCCCCTCCAGTACCATTGGAGGAAATTAGTGGGAACACCATCGCAGTCAGAAAATCCACCCTAAAGCGTTCATGGGAAGCAAGAAGTGGACCCTCACTCATAGGTGAGATCTTCGGATGTAAGGGAATTCATCCTTGGCCCAGGTGGGTCACAACCACACCTCCTCAACAATCCCCGCCATTCACTCCTGTTATACACCTTTCTTCTCGGCTCTGTTACCAAACTCAGATTTCTCTCCTTCAAACATTTCGTTTACCCGACATCAATCCCTTTTTTCTTAGGTCATTCCCCGCCGGGTCGGTTCCAGCACCACTCGCCACTATATCATTCGCTTAACCACCCGACTATCACTCATCCTTTCCATATGACCAGACCATCCCTCAACATAACTTCTCATCTTTTTTCTCTCAAATTACCTTTCTTCACACCACACCACTCTCTAATACCTTCGTTCCTTCCTCTCTTTATCAATTCTTCTCACACCTGCACACCCTAAGATTGTCCATGCTGAACACATTGAACTTTAGATCTTATACCCTTCTTATTTCCAGACCATAGTCTCGGAAACTACTATAAATAAGCCAGGTAACAACAATACCCTCAATGTTAAAACCCTAGCACCACTAGACTTAGTCAACTTTAATCAATTCCCAACGATTTTAATTGCACCAGCCACCTTCCTGCCATTCACAACTTTCCATACTAACACTCTGCATCGTCCCGTGTCCTTCTCATCCCAACATATACCCTAATATGTTAAACTCCGGACACTTGTTCCAGCTGGCTCACCATCTAAACATAACTTCACACTGAGGAGTGTCCTCACTCACAACCATAACCTTACTCTTATCACAACGTTTACTTTCAAGCCCTCCTTTATACACACCCTGCCAAATCTCTCTACCAATCCTCTCCAAACTCTCTTCAGATTCGCCAACACAGTGTAGCAGATTTAGGTAATAAAAATAAATTATATTTGAATTTTTGTCGTGAGGCTATCTGTCTGGGTAAGTGAAGGGAAAAACAAAAAAAACACAGCGCTCTGTGGTTAAATGTTTTTGAATTTTTCTTATGTTTATAAAATAATTTGATAAATGTTTTCACAATTTCACAATGCTTCAAAATGTTTTCGTTTTCAAGTTTAAGTTTTCAGAAATGTTTTTCTAATTTAATTTTCAAATGTCCTGTCTCTCTTTTCAGTTTCTTTTCAGTTGTCTATTTTAGTTTTCACGTTTTTAGGTTTTATTTTCGCTATGTCTCTTTCTTTGGTTTTTCAGTTTCAGTTGACAAACATTTAAGTCAAATTAGGTCCTTGTTACAAAATTCTAAGTTTTATTTTGAATTAATTTTATTTTGGTTGGGAAATAAATTGATCCGTTCCCGGTACCAAATCTCTTTTACCCTTTGAAATCCCGATCACAGACAATCTATCCTCAACAGGAAATCCCTTTCCAAAAAAAAACGCAGCTTCAGACCAATCCAAGGAGAAAAAAACTGAAATGATACAAAAATACAAAACCCTAACAAAGAAACAATAACAATATAATATAAAGAAAAAAAAATTATGAAAATGATAAGTTAAATAAAAATAATAATTAATAAATTTCTTCAATAATTCATGTTCCTGTCATCTATAAGCAAGAAATTCAAAATCTGCGAAAAAATTTAAAAAATGAAAATCTTTAAACTAACTCAGTCAAATAATATAATGAAAATTATTAAAAATAAATTAAATGAAATTAAATGAAATGTATTTTAAAGTAATAAAAAAAATTGAATAATTAAATAAAACAAAACCAACCAATTAGTAGCTACCTGGCCAATGTTGTTGTTGTTGACCAGTTTTTTAGTCCTTTCCCTTTTCCAAATCCAACTTCTAATGAAACCTCTGTACCCTGTAACCTTCAAATTCCCAAACGATCAGACCATTACTGAAATCCAAAAAAACAACTACTTTAAGTATGCTGCAATATCGTTAAAAGAATAAATTGACCAATAAAACTACAAGAAACCATAATTACTCTTACCCAAAAAAATCTAAAGGAAGAATCTACATCCATCAAATGTCAAACGAATCCGGTTTTACCATTCCTCACGAATCAAACGAAATCCCATGAACGCATCGTTTCTCATTGATAAAAATTCGTTTATTATTACGTATTAATTATAATCCAATTCACTTAATTCAAATCAAAAAAATAAATTAATCCAAAGTAAATAACTGAAAAAATTTTTAAAAATGAATTACTTTGTTAACTTTAAATGAAAAACTTTACTTAAATGAAATGAAGAAGAGATTGAAGATATTAAATAATTAATTTTTAAATAATCACTCAAAGCACTAAAAAAAACACTGAAATCCCTTGCACTCCATGTTCGTGGACGTTCCATCTTTTTCTTTCAAAAGTCCATCTCTCATACCCTAAGAAAAAAAAGGAAAACAATTAATTATGAGACAAAAAAATAAAGAATCCTAACTAACCGAACACCAATCCCTCCTACCTAAGGTTTGTCTCATAATTCTAATCCCAACAATCACCACTCATTTATAACGCCATTGTCATCACCCAATCATACTCTTTTACAACACCTCTACTCCTAGTAAACGGTTTCTCATATTCCATCACTTGTTCACTGGGTTTATTCCCACCTTCCGCTCTTTCATCAGTCTCTCCTACTTCATTCACACTTCCTTCCCTAGGTAATAGCTCAGACATTTCTGCAATCTCTTTCTCGATCTCTCTCATCCTAGCATTCGCCTTTATAACATTCACTACTTCATCCAATTCCACACAAAATTTACTCAAATCATCCACTTCCATATGCACACTCCTATCTCTGATATTTCTCAATCCTGCTAACACACACTCATTTTCATCCAACGGAAACTTGCAAACTGTGTAGGTACTTTTCCTTAAACTCTGCTCGTTATTCCCATTGTCCCACCAAAAACCTGAAAAATACTCATCATTCTCATTATCATCGTTAAATAACACCTTTAACCTATTCACATTACCCGACAATCCACTTTTACGCTTTTTCTTCGGTATCTCTTCCACCAACACTAAACTCTATTCCCTCTTTACCATAAATCATCCATATATCCCATTCTCATTCAAGTCAATCCTCATTCACCAAAAACTTATACACGGGATGGATCTTTAAATAAATAACCAGGGGGTTCTCTCCATGGCCTCAACTGTACCTGATGGGCCGAAACCTATTCGTACCACCAGTCGGTGTCTCCCATCCAACAAATAACTAACCCCATTAGACATAACCCTTTTTACAATATACGGCCCTTCAAACTTTTCTCTCATCTTACTCACGTTTAACCGACCTTTCTCAATAACTTCCTTCAAAACCTTATCCCTACCTTAAAACTGGCAAACTTTAAACACCCCCTTCTCTCCACGTCCCTATCACCGTTCAGGGTAAACCCAAGCCTGGGTTTTACCAAACTTCTCAAAATTCAACACATAAATACTAAGGAGAACATACCAAGTTGCTCTATATGCACAGTCATATTATAAGCCCATAACACTCTTCCTAACCAATAATCCCAATCATCTTCATCTTTCACTCATCATTGTAACATCTCACTCATGTCAATCGTTCTCTCCGCTAACGCCATCGAACTCGCATATACGGCCGTCCGTTCTCAATGTTCAAATGCCCCAATCTCTCAACATTTGCTCAAACGCCTGCCCTACAAACTCCGGTCCATTATCACTCAACATTCGCTTTGGTTTACATACACACATCGGCAACAAAACTTCCCTTACCACCCTAGCCACATTCGCACTAGTCTTATTCTTCACCGGCACAGCATACGCAAACTTACTTTTGTGATCCACCATCACCACCATTCCTACATACCCACTCGAAGTCACTGGTAACGAAACACAATCAATCACTACTAACTCAAAGGGTTCATTCACATCCATTCGTAACACAGGGGGTTTCACATACATTCTCTGATACTTTCCTTTCTGACATTCCTCACAAGTAGTTGCAACATCATTCACTATTTTCCTTAACCAAGGATTAAACACTCTCTCTTTCATACATTCCCACAATTTAAACTTCCCCATGTGACCAAACCTACGGTGGATCACTAACGCCATCCCTACCGTTCCAACTACAGAAAACACCGGTACATACAAATCCTCCTCTCTTACTTTCCGAATATAATACACCACATTAGCACACACAACAAACAAATACCCTTTTCGCAAACACCTACTAAAATCTTCTATCAACTGGCTCCAACCTGCACAACTTCTTAACCCGACAAAATACATTTCTCAACCCTGCACAGACCCATAGGACAATTCTTGCTTGCATTAAACCTCGATATCTTTCATGCTTAACAGTTCTTCATCCCCACAACCAACTCCTCACCATGCCAAGAAAATCAACAACACACCCATTCTCCTTCTTGCATTCTAGAGAGCAATCATCACGATTCCCCTTCAAGCAATCTTTCATTCCTAAATCTACGGCAACTATTCACCCTCAGAAAGTCATCCCAAACAAAAAACATACGGCATACACGCCTCCTCCGTCCAAGACAACAAACCTATTTCCACTCGTGCGCAGGAGAGGGAGGAGTATCTATATCCTCGCATTTAAAAACTTATCGTGAGACAGAGCAACAGTCGAAACAGTACCAGAGCGGAGACGGTTTTGAGGGTTAACCGTGCGTAGATTAACGAGTGCATGTGTGGCCATCTGAGAAGGCAGTGCGGCAATTAATTCATTGAGGAGGCAGGAGCGCGAATGTTAACGGAGGACAGGCAAGGGAACTAGGATAGTTAATGCCAGGAAGGGAGGTGGTCACGGAGGCAGGACGAGCTAACTAGGTGACTGGCCGATGGCGAAGAGTGGTCAGTGGCGTGAGATCCCTGCAAAGGATTAGGAGAAATGAGAGCGTCATCGCAGTCTGACTGGCTAGCCCCTAGCGTTCCTATTACTGACCTTTAAACAAAACCTCTTCAAAAAGCGAGCAAAATCACCTGACCTAATCCCATTTGATCAACACATCGTACTGTCGCTTCTCTCTATCTGCCACGGCGAGTCTCGTCACGATTGCTCAATATCGGCTCGTTACCAAGATGTCAATTCACTACAAGAATGGCATGAGCCCCGAGTTATCATCAGCTCTCCCAAACATAAATACTCTCTCCATTCACCTTCGACCGTGTTCAACCCTGCCAATTCTTATCATGCCAACGTTAATCCCATTGCATACGACAAATGACGATCAACCGGTCTTCGATTCAGCCGGGGCGCGCCTGGACAGACCATCATCTTTTCAACATGTCTCTCACAACGTCTCGAGTAGACGAGACACATACGGTGAAACCATATTCCAGGAGCTAATGTCCATAAAACAATACTTCATCTAATGCCCGATCAGTGTAACTTCTATATTCTTGCGTGCTGAATTACCAATCTGTAATGGTACGGCCACCATTAAACATCTGTAAAAGAAGCTCGCCCACTTTTGTACCACTTACACCCTCACTCCTATATAAAACCGGTCTCTCGCCACCATAATGCACACATACAACTACCTTAAACAACTTACTCACAACAATCAATACCTCTTGTACAGGAAGCACACCTACATTACACATAGCCTTTAACTCCTTCATAAAATATTTCACCTTCCTAATCCCTATCTGCTCAGGTTTCTTACATACCTCAGTCATAACTTCCCTCCGCAAATCTTCCATACTCTCAGGCACTCTCGAAACCAACCTATCCCTAGCTAAATCCTGTAACCCATACAACACTTTCGAACATGGAATCACCCCCACCCTGACTTTCTTTTCCCCTTCATCAATCCCTTAGGCAAATATTCAGGGTCTATCACTACCTTTTCACTCATACTCTCACTCCCAGGCATTCTTGACATCAAATCAGCAAATCTCATTGCCTTATCACACACCGGCACATACTCAACCACATAATCAAAAACTCAATCACTCAAATCTTCCAGAGTTCTTGCAAGCCGACTATCAACTATCCTCTCATTCTCTGCAAATACACCAAAGGTTGGTGATCCGTTCGCACAGCAAACTTAATCCCATACAAAAACGGACGTAACGACTTCAAACAAAACCCCTCAAAGCAGCCAACTCTCTTCAATGGGAATACTTTCCGCTCTGTCATACTAAAAACGCTTTCGAAACATCACGCAATCAACTCGTTTTCCTTTTCATCCCATCCAATCACACTGCTCTGTACAAACACCCCATAGCAATACCCCACTTGCATCCGATAAACTCCAAGGTTTTGCATTCTCACTATAAAATCCGGATAAAGCCAGCTCTAAAGCATCCTTCGCGACTTCCCGCTTTCAACGTTTTCCAAACGCTTCATATCATTTCTATCTTCCACTTCACGATTCGTACTCTTCTTATTTCCCAGTCAATTCAGTCAAAGGTTTCATCACTCCCTGAAACAATCTTTCCATAAACTTCCTTCCAATTCTAACGCAAACCTAAAAAATCACCTCTCACTCCTAAACATTCCCGGCTTTCTGAAAACTCATACACTCACCACTGACCAAACTGCTTTCTTTAAACCAGTCGCACTCACCTTGTGGCCCAAGAATTCAACCTCATCCGCAAACCACTCACACTTTTCGACTTTCACTTTTATACCTACCTCCTCTAACTTTTTCAACACATCATTCACTAACTTTAAATGCTCAGGGAAAGATTCATTCATCACTAATATATCATCTATAAACACCATCACATTCTTACTGGGAAAATCATTCATAACCACATTCATCGCCCTCTGGAATGCTGCTGGAGCATTCGCTAACCCAAAGCTCAAATTTCTAAACTGATAATGCCGCTTTGCAGTCGAAAAGGCAGTCACACACCTACTATCCTCTTCCACTGGCATCTGATAGTACCCACGCACCAGATCCATTTTCGTAAACACTTTCATTCCATACATACTATACACGCACTCTGAAACTACACACATAGGGAACCTATCTTTCACAGTCTTTTCATTCACCTTACGATAATCAATGCATAATCTCAATCGTCCATCAGGCTTTCGCACAGGCACAATCAGACTATTCCACGGACTCTCACTCTCTTCCAACACACCTATTCGCTCTAACTCTTCACACTGCTCTTCAATCTCATTCGCAACGGGGGAGGAAAGTGTCGAGGCCGTTGGTATATGGGGGTGTCCTCTGCTAACACTATGCGAAACGCCGGCAATTTTGCATCTCCAAAATCTTCATCACCCTGGCTCAGCGCTTTTCTTCTTTCCCATAACATTCGTAAAACCTTTTGTCTCCTCACTTCATTCAAACCTTCCGGTAATTTTACTTTATCAACCATTTCATCATACACCCAATCCTTTTTCTTCTCAATATCACCAGCAAACACACAGCATTCATTCTCTCTCGAATTCTCTAATACAAAAACAGAATACAAACTACCAACTACATCACCAACCCTTATACCTCTCACTCTCTTCTTTTTCACATCAGGCACCTTCTGCATACATACCCGAGGATTATTCAAATCTATTATACCATCGAATACATGTGCAACCCTTTTCACCCTATACCTCGCATCATAACCATCCACCAGAAACATGCTATTCTGGTTTTCATCCACACCCACATTCGTATTCCAACCTACTTTCACACTTACTACTTCGTCCGTCTTCAAGGCCCTATCCTCTAAAGCAAACACTTCCACGCCTTTAACCAATTTCACATCTACCTTCCCTAAATCATTCACATACATCTGACATTTCCCATCCTTATTCACCTTCTTCTCTATCATCCTTCGATCAGGATGAATAACTATCCCATTCGCACTCAAAAACTTATATCCCAATAACACATCATACTTTTCATTCCTACTATCAATCACATAAAACTCACTCTCCTCCATGCCTATTCCTCCTATCTTAACGCTCTCCCTAAATTTAACTTCCACCGGTACCAACACATTACTAATTCCTTTAATATGACCCCTACCGACTTCTTTCTGATCTTCCTTTATATTCATCCTATCATATGCTCCTTTAAAATACACCAACACTTAACCTAACACCCCGTATCATCAAGCACGAACCTCAATACCTCCACAATAAACCTTAATACTCATACATTCATTCACAGGACCAACTGAAAACACATCGACACTTACATCCCCTATCTGTGACAACCTAATCTCACCTGAGGGTTCACCAGCTGCAACCCTCAAGGCAACCCGTTTCCCGGAGTGTTTACCCTTACCTGATTATTGACCGTGTTCACCCCTGCCTCACTCACATTTACATTCCTATTCATACCAACAGCCTGACCACTAACCGGTTGAACCGGACAACTAACACCTTGACCAATACCTAGCACACCAGGATTAACCTGACCTGCCCCTCCTGGTTGCCTCACACTCCAACACATTCCAGCCACATGCCCTATTTTCCCACATGTCGTACAAGTATTTCTAGGGGACCTACACATCCTAGAAAAATGCCCCTCGATACCACAGTTCCCACATACCGGTTGCCTCGCTCTTACTCCCTGTGGACAATCACGCACCCAATGATCCACACCTCCGCATCTCCTACACCCAGTCCTTTGCGGGTCCGTACAATTCATGGCCAAATGACCCACTTGCCCACAGCTAAAACAAGCACCAGTTGCCCATCTACATTCCGAAATCATATGACCCATCTTCCCACAACGAAAGCACTTCACATCCCTATTCGCACTCACATTTTCTTGGTTTCCACAACCTCTAATCCCTTGACCCTGATTATACCTTTGACCTTGGTTATAACCATCATTCCCTCTCACATTCACATTTCCACCAACTTGACGACCAGCAGCAAAATTACCCACACCTCCTGCATTCACCTGTCTTTCATCATCTCCAAAACCACCGTAAAAATCTTCCAAAAACTTCACCATTACTTCATAGGGGTTAGCTTTCAGGGCGTCTCTATACGATCTATACTGAGGGGGTGGTGAAGCCCTTTCATTCGTATATCTTTCCCTACCACTATACACCTCACGTCGTTCATTCTCCTCTCGCTCGCCTTCAAACTCCCTATCTTCTACAATTTCCAAAACATCCTCCCAGGTTAATCTCTCTCCTGCCCATCTCATTTTCTCTTTCCTTCGCAAATTTACATACTCCGCCACTGAGGTAGGAACAGTCTCTAAAAACTTTTTCAACAATCTCTTGTTCCCATCCACATCATCATCCCCAAATTTCTTTCTCGCCAAGGTTTCCAGTCGGTTAGCGCGTACATATATGATCCTTTCATTCTTTCCACGCCTAGCTTTATCAAAATCATTCACCTTTCTATACTTCACTCCCCCTTTCACTCTCACAACCTGGTCCATTATCCTCTGTTTTACCACTTCATACTTTGGTTCACCCACACTAACAGCCTTGTAAAAATCTAACATTCGCCCCTCCAAAAACTCGCCCAACTCTTTTACCCAAAACACCTTATTCTCATCAAACTTCTCCCGACAATAACCCTCATATTCCCTAAAGAACTCCTCAACCTCTTTCGTACCATATACATTAAATTTATTAATTTTTGGGATGTCCCGAATCAGCACACTCCTTTTCACCTTACGTTCAGACTCAGTACCGGATTCCGTCTCGTTTCCCTCAAACACATTCACCTCACCTTCCGAACTACTATATAATGAGTCTATGCTTTTACTTTTCATTCTCCTTTCATGTCTCCTATTCTTGGAAGTCTTTTTCTTCTTTTTATCCTTTTTCTCAATCTTCCCATTCTTTTCATTTTTCTCAATCTTCCCATTTTTCTCATTTTTCCCATTCACCACCTTATTTACATCCTTCTCTCCATCCCCATCCCCTTCATCCTCAGTCACATCACTTAACTCATCATCCTTGTACATCACTTTTTCATCATCTTTGGTCATCACTCTCTCATCCTCCTGTTCCACTTTCTCACCTTTTTTTCTTTTTACGTTTACTACTTTTGGAGTAGAGGTCACCCTTTGTCGGGTTCCATTCATTCCAAACCCTCCAATCCCATCAGCAAACTTCTTATTCATCATTTCCTCCATTTTAGTAGCCATTTTCTCTTCCATCCTCTCTTCCATTCGTTTCTCCATTTCCTTCATTCCCTCTGATAATTCTCTCACTTTCTCAATCAATTCTTCATTCTCTTTCTCTTTCTTTCTCAAAGCCTCCTTATACCTTTCCAACTCCGCCCGCAACTCCTCATTCGTAGCCATGTTTACTTTACACTACAACTTACTTACTACTATATTCTACTTACTACTACTTTATACTACTTTAGCTTACTATACACTACGTCCCCTCACCTATCCTTCGAGACAGCCCCACGTTGGGCGCCACAAATATGTAGCAGATTTAAGGTAAATAAAAATAAATCTACAATTTGAATTTTTGTCGTGAGGCTATCTGTCTGGGCAAGTGAAGGGAAAAACAAAAAAACACCATACACCTTTAAGTTTATTACAAAAAAAACGACCCGATACCGATATTACAAAAATCCTTATTCTTAAACTTACAATATATATTAGGTATCCCGATACTGATACCACTCTAAGATTAATAAAATAATATATCCAAATACCACTACCTTAAACCTCAATACTCTACACCACTTTGTACCCTTAAACCATATTAAACCAAAAACCTTAATCATATAAAATATAAAATGGACATAAATGTAATGACTGATAAGGCAAAAAAAATTAAATAGAAAAATATTAAATATATGAAAAAGTCAATTCAAGAATTTCAATCAATATCACAGCGCTCTGTGGTTAAATGTTTTTGAATTTTTCTTATGTTTATAAAATAGTTTTCACAACATTTCCTTTTAATCTAATCTTTCAAAATGTTTTGTCTCACTTTTCAATCTCTTTCGAGTTTAAATTTCAATTTTGCTTTCAGTTGTCTTTTCAATTTTAGTATCAAGAACTTAGGTCGACTTTTTCTATTCGCTATGTCTCTTTCTTTGGTTTTTCAGTTTCAGTTGACAAACATTTAAGTCAAATTAGGTCCTTGTTTCAAAATTTCAAGTTTTATTTTGAATTAATTTTATTTTGGTTGGGAAATAAATTGATCCGTTCCCGGTACCAAATCTCTTTTACCCTTTGAAATCCCGATCACAGACAATTCCAATTCCAAATCCAAATGCAATCAGATTAAATCAGGAGAAAAAAAAACTGAAATGATACAAAAAAACAAAATATCCTAGCAATTAAACAATAACGATATAATATAAAGAAAAAAAATTATGAAAATAATATTAACTATTTAAGCAAAAATTAACTGTAAGAATCTTTAATAACAATAAACTCAGCAAATCTTAAAACAGTCAAATAATAAGTAAATTTTAAACATGAATCAGTTAAGAAATATTATTAATAATAAATTAAATGAAATTGAATGAAATGTAAATTTTAAAATAATAAAAAAAAATCAAATAATTAAATAAAACAAAACCAACAAATTAGTAACTACCTGGCCAATGTTGTTGTTGTTGACCAGTTTTTAGTCCTTTCCCTTTCCAGATCCAACTTCTAATGAAACCTCTGTACCCTGTCACCTTCAAATTCCCAAAAGATCAGACCATTACTGAAATCCAGAAAAAACAACTACTTTAAGTATGTTACCCATAAAAATAAATAAGAATAATTGACCAATAAAATACAAGAAACCATAATTACTCTTACCAAAGAAATCTAAAGAAGGAATCCACACATTCGACATAAACCCTTGAGACATCCGAATTCGAATCCAGTTTTACTATTCTTCATACAAGATCCGATCCCATAAAAATATCCCTTTCTCATTAATCGAATAATTCCTTTATATATAAATTATAATCCAATTCACTTAATTCAAATCAAAAAATAAATTAATCCAAAGTAAATAACTGAAAAAATTTTTAAAAATGAATTACTTTGTTAACTTTAAATGAAAAACATTACTTAAATGAAATGAAAGATTGAAATAATTAATTTTTAAATAATCACTCAAAGCACTAAAAAAAACACTGAAATCCCTTGCACTCCATGTTCGTGGACGTTCCATCTTTTTCTTTCAAAAGTCCATCTCTCGTACCCTAAGAAAAAAAGGAAAAAAAAAAGTGAGACAAAAAAATAAAATCTAACTAACTTGAGAAACACATAACAAACCAAATCATCCATATAATAGGTGAGGCACCCTCCACTCATCTCCATTCTCCACCATTTCTAACACCATTTCTGCCATCCCACCTCGAATTCTTTCGCAACCCCATCCATACAAATTGAATAACCAAGGAGACATAACACAGCCCTGTCTTACTCCGCTGGCTTAATCTAAACCAATCACCATTGACACCATTTATTCTTACACACGCTTCACTATCGTCATACATACTTTTGACTCCATTCAAAAGCCTACCACCAACACCATATATCACTAACACCTGCCATAAACCTTCCCTATTAACTCTATCATACGCCTGTTGCAAATCCATAAAACTAAATACAATTTATTCTTCTTCTCCCTCATTTTCTCAATCATTTGTTTCAATGTAAAGATTTGATCCACACATCCTCTACCACTCCTAAACGCACCTTGTTCTTCACCAACCAGTCCCTCAGTCACTCGACGCACTCTTTCGATATATATATATATATATATATATATATATATATATAATATAATATATATATTATATTATATATATATATTATATATATATATATATATATATATATATATATATATATATATATATATATATATATAATAATAATATATAATAATATATATATATATATATATATATATATATAATATAATAATATATATGTATATATATATATATATCTTCAGCCCTCCGCAACTAAAAATGCGTCCTTGAACTTCCTAGCGCTATGACAGATCCACTGTGGTATCTAAATCGATCAGAGGTCTTGTATGTCTTTGTATTCTAATTCTTATATTCCTTTTCTTCCAGACACATTTACTATAATCCTCTTTCTTAGGTCTCTTAGCCAGGTCGAATCCCAACACACTCATCTCTATACATCTCTTAACCAACCGACTATCACCCATTCTTTCCGTATGACCAAACCATCTAAACTTTCATTTGTTCTCTCATTCACACCTTTATTCCAGCACATGCTCCCTAACACGCTCTTTTCCCATTTTATCAATTCTCACACCTAAGACGCCTCAAAAATTATCCATATGAACAGACTGCACCTTAGACCTATTCCTCTTATTTCATATCATAGTTTAGCTAATATGCATTAACACTGGTAACAACAAGCCATCAGTAAACCCATCGCACTCAAGGAATTAGTCTCTTTGCATTCACCAGAACAATTTACCACCCGCCTTCTTACAACTTTCCTACTACATACTGCATCATCGTTTTCCTTTTCATCCAACATATTGCTTAAATATTACATTTGTCAGGTTGCTCACCATTTAACATAATTTCACACTGCAGGTTCTCCTCACTCGCTACCTCACCTTACTCTTTCTACACCTACTTAACCCTCTCCTTTTACAGACTTCCCTGCCTAACCCCTCTATCAATCCTCTCAAACTTTCTTCAGATTCGCCACACAAAGGGCACACTACACTTCCATTCTCGCTTGTGCCAACCCCTCTCTACAGCTCCACCTTTAATTCTTCAT